>SJYT01035536.1:42424-63665 GCA_006410635.1 Cephalophus harveyi
TACATACCAGATTTACCAATGCTAACATACTTCATTTTAATAAATTTTTGAAATCCAGTTTACCATGTGTTTTCATTAAGCTATAAATATTTAGGTTTGGGTAGAATTTCAAGTACCTTTTATGAACTTAAATATATGGTTTATCAAGCTTTTAAAAACTCACATAGTTAGACTGAAACTTCAACATCATCATCCACTTTAAAGTAAAACATTAAATTTACCAATTTTATTCTATGGCAATATTTTCACTGACTTTTGAAGCTTTAAAGGATACCTATTAAGAAATTCCCCATCTTTAAAAAAATTTTTTTATTACTCTATTTTACTTTACAATACTGTATTGGTTTTGCCATACATCAACATGAATCTGCCACGGGTGTTCATGTGTTCCCAATCCTGAATCCTCCTCCCATGTCCCTCCCCATACCATCTCTCTGGGTCATCCCAGTGCACCAGCCCCAAGCATCATGTATCCTGCATCAAACCTAGACTGGCGATTCATTTCTTATATGACATTATACATGTTTCAATGCCATTCTCCCAAATCATCCCACCCTATCCCTCTCCCACAGAGTCCAAAAGATTGTTCTATACATCTGTGTCTCTTTTGCTATCTCACATACAGGGCTATCGTTACCATTTTGTAAGAAATGCCTCAGGAAAACAGCAAAATTCATTCTTGCTAAAAGAGGAAAGATTGGAGACTATTTAGCAAGAAGATCGGAAACTCTTTGTTCATATCCAACCACCTAGAACCAGGACTTTAAGACCTTAATCTTAAGGATACATCTTTTTTTTCTATCCCATGGCCAGTGACTTGTTTTTATCTGCACATGTTTAAGTTTCTCTCTCTCTAGTTTAACTAACAAAGCGCTCTTTCACTTGGTAAACCCTGCTTTTCCACTGAAAATCCTCCTACATAGTAAAAATATTTTTTAATAAAATATTCTAATTGAATTCTTCATGTTTTGCCCAACTGATATGTTCTGTTAATATTTTTCTTGGAGGTAGTGAAGGAGGTGTTGTTTTAAACTCCCAGGATATTATCTTAGAGGAACTTGATGAGATGTTATAACCTCTCCTTGGTTCATTTAAGGAAGGCAATTATGGGCTTAGTCTTTCTTTTACAGTCCCTATCTTCCCACAGTATCTTGCTTCCATCTGGAATTCTATTTCTATCAGATATTCTAGGATATCATGGGCTGAGGATTCATCAGGGAAAGTCATCATTTTGGGTTGCTCAGGTGGTAAAGAATCCACCTGCAATGCAGGAGACACAGGAGCTTTGGGTTCCATCTCTGGGTTTGGAAGATCCCTGGAGAAGGAAATGGCAAGCCACTCCAGTATTCTTGCCTGACAAATCCCATGGACAGAAGAGCCTGATGGGCTACAGCCCATGGGGTCCCAAAGAGTTGGGCAGGACTGCTGTGCACACACAACACCCATGGTATGAAAAGGTGTTAGACTACACTTGTAATTAAAGGGAAGCAAAGTAAAATCACAGTGAGTCACCAATTTATTTTTGAGAAATCAGATAATACCAAGGATCTGAGAAGTGGGTCAAAGGGAACTGGGAATACCAGACCACCTGACCTGCCTCTTGAGAAACCTGTATGCAGGTCAGGAAGCAACAGTTAGAACTGGACATGGAACAACAGACTGGTTTCAAATAGGAAAAGGAGTATTTCAAGGCTATGGTTTTTCCTGTGGTCACGTATGGATGTGAGAGTTGGACTATGAAGAAGGCTGAGTGCTGAAGAATTGATGCTTTTGAACTGTGATATTGGAGAAGACTCTTGAGAGTTCCTTGGATTGCAAGGAGATCCGAACAGTCCATCCTAAAGGAGATCAGCCCTGGGATTTCTTTGGAGGGAATGATGCTGAAGCTGAAACTCCAGTACTTTGGCCACCTCATGCGAAGAGTTGACTCATTGGAAAAGACTGATGCTGGGAGGGATTGGGGGCAGGAGGAGAAGGGGATGATAGAGGATGAGATGGCTGGATGGCATCACTGACTCAATGGACGTGAGTTTGAGTGAACTCCGGGAGTTGGTGATGGACAGTGAGGCCTGGCGTGCTGCGATTCATGGGGTCACAAAGAGTTGGACACGACTGAGCAACTGAACTGAACTGAACTGAGAAGGGGACAACAGAGGATGAGATGTTTAGATGGCATCACCAATTCAATGGACATGAGTTTGAGTAGACTTTGGGAGTCAGTGATGGACAGGGAGCCCTGGCATGCTGTGGTTCATGGGGTCGCAAAGAGTCAGACACGACTAAGGAACTGAACTGAAATGAACTGAACTGAATTGGAAATTTAAATGCTGCTTTGGAAATGTGTTGCATGTTCTTGTAAATTAGACTGTTTTCATACCTTATCCCATAGCAGTTCAACCCTTAGATGCATAGCTACATGGTACAACTGTTAAAATGAGCAACTACAATCATGGCCTGATCCTATCGAAGAAGGAATGTTTAAATTTTGCTACGCAGCCCTCTCCTGTCATTAACACCAACATATAAGGTTGTTTTTGAAGCAGCAGCAAGTCTGGAGTTGACACTGAACACAAAGTCAATGTTATATATGTCCAAATTTCCTGGTAAGTATAATTAATGTGCTGCAGCAGAGTATAAATATGGGCCAATGTGAACTAGAGGGCCAGGAAGGAAGGCAAAGACTCAGAGTTCATCACACTTAGGTTTGGAAATGAAGATACCAAGGGTCAGGAATTCATTTTACAGCAACTAGGCAGTAAGATGATATTCAACTTTATCAAAACATTTGAAGACCTAAACTTAGGTCCTCATAATGGCATGAGACACAAGCACCAAGAATGGAAAAGGAAAAGTGTCCTTTCATACTAATAAATACTCCACTTATGTGTGGAAGGAGAATAAAGAGAAAGTACCAAGGCTGCTTTTGATAGCTGTTGATGTATAATGGAGTGCCACTCTGACTGAACACTGTCAATCTCTGTTACCTACATAAACCACTGCTTGCCACCAGTTTTTAAAAATTGTTTATTTACAGAGGACAAAATTAAGTTGTATTCTAAAAGTTAAAGTTGAGAATGAACTGTTTTACCAGGCAATCTATTTAACTATTAAATTGCAGTACTCTGTATCCCAGAGATTGATGCCATATAATCACTGATGAAAGACCGAATGTCAAACTCTCTGATATCATAAATCAGCTTTTAGACTACAAGTCTCATTCAGATGTGCATTTAATCTAAATTTAGTGACTGAGTTTAATAGTGTGTGAAGAAAAGCAAAGACAAATCCTTTTTCACAGAACCATATTATAATTTCTTTTGCACACTATGAAAATAATGCTTTTTGTTTATACTGAAGAATATGGTTTCTCTAAAACAAAATTAAAGCTAATAATGCAAGGCAAATTTATTATCTTCATACAACTAATGACCAGAAAAAGAATATGCCTGGGAATTTTAGAAAAAGAAAGCAGCTTTAACTTCTTAATTTACAACATAGTATTTCTTTTATTCTCAGAATTGGATTAGCAGTTTCAATCCACACTCAAAAAATTTTTTAGAAATCACTAAAATAATAAGCATTCAAGAGATTTAGCAGTAATACTAGATGGCAAATATTCGTTTAGTTTAGTTGCTCAGTCGTGTCTGACATTTTGTGACCCCATGGACTGTAGCCCACCAAGCTCCTCCATCCATGGGATTTTCCGGGCAAGAGTACTGGAGTGGGTTGCCATTTCCTTATCCAGAGGATATTCCTGATCCAGGGATCAAGCCCAGGTCTCCCACATTGTAGGCAGATGCTTTACCATCTGAGCCACCAGGGAAGTCAAAATAAATGGCCAAAAATAAATGGAACTATATTAAAGTTTTGAGTGACTATAAACCAGAATTCTAGTATTCTATTCATACTTAGTCAAACAATTGGAACCAAAGAGTCATAAATTTTTTACCTAAGTAAAAATTCATGCTTCTAAAATATATATATTCATATATATATTATATATACATATATATATATTACATATATGTAGAGAAAAGCTTTTCTATTATTCTTGATAAAGGCTTGAGAAAGAACAGCAAACAAAAGAGAGAAAAACTGGAAAACATAAACTAAATGAAATTGGAGCACTGAATAAGAAATAAAAAATGTGAAACAAACTAGACAAAAGTAAAAGATCATTATATAGTCTAATTGTTTTTAAACATTGCTGCTCGTAAGAATCATACCTGGAGATTTGGAGATAAAATATCTGGGCAGTTATATGTTTCAAAAAATTTCCAAGATAAGAAGGATTTTAAAAAGTGATTGCAGGTTTTTTAATTTTATTTTATTAAATCATAGTTTCAGTGATACAGAATTCTATTATTTTCTGTTGACCAATCATGATACAATGGTATTAGAATGAATAATAGTTACATAATCACAATACGGAAAATTCTGAAAGAAACGGGAATACCAGACCACCTGACCTGCCTCTTGAGAAACCTATATGCAGGTCAGGAAGCAACAGTTAGAACTGGACATGGAACAACAGACTGGTTCCAAATAGGATAAGGAGTACTTCAGGGCTGTATATTGTCACCCTGCTTATTTAACTTATATGCAGAGTACATCATGAGAAACACTGAACTGGAAGAAACACTAGCTGGAATCAAGATTGCCGGGAGAAATATTAATAACCTCAGATATGTAGATGACACCACCCTTATGGCAGAAAGTGAAGAGGAACTAAAAAGCCTCTTGATGAAAGTGAAAGAGGAGAGTGAAAAAGTTGGCTTCAAGCTCAACATTCAGAAAACGAAGATCATGGCATCTGGTCCCATCACTTCATGGGAAATAGATGGAGAAACAGTGGAAACAGTGCCAGACTTTATTTTTCTGGGCTCCAAAATCACTGCAGATGGTGATTGCAGCCATGAGATTTAGAGACGCTTACTCCTTGGAAGGAAAGTTATGACCAACCTAGATAGCATATTCAAAAGCAGAGATACTTTGCCAACAAAGGCCCATCTAGTCAAGGCTATGTTTTTCCTGTGGTCATGTATGGATGTGAGAGTTGGACTGTGAAGAAAGCTGAGCACCAAAGAATTGATGCTTTTGAAATGTGATATTGGAGAAGACTCTTGAGAGTCCCTTGGACTGCAAGGAGATCCAACCAGTCCATTCTAAAGGAGATCAGTCCTGTGTGTTCATTGGAAGGACTGATGCTAAGGTTGAAACTCCAGTACTTTGGCCACCTCATGCGAAGAGTTGACTCATTGGAAAAGACTCTGTTGCTGGGAGGGATTGGGGGCAGGAGGAGAAGGGGACAACAGAGGATGAGATGGCTGGATGGCATCATTGACTCAACCGACATGAGTCTGAGTGAACTCCGGGAGTTGGTGATGGACAGGGAGGCCTGGCGTGCTGCAATTCATGGGGTCGCAAAGAGTCAGACACAGCTGAGCGACCGAACTGAACTGAATCACAATAGTAAAAATATTTATGTTTTCACAATCAACAGCAAGACAAAAAATGAGAGATAATTACAATCACAAGGCATAATGGAAGCATGATTAACCTAACAATATAAACGAATCACATGCAGTTTGGGAAGTTAAGTAGTGTGAAGTGGTAAGCGGAAGTGCATACACACATACGTTTTCATTGCTCATAGCAATAATTCAGTCAATGCTGAATTAATTAAATCAGGAAATGAGGAAGGCGCTTTCTAAAGAATTAAAAGTTTATAGTTATAAAGACACCCACTAAAGGAATAAAAGTATTAGCAAAACCCAGCAGAATGAAGAGAGGGAGGAATTTGCTTTAATAAAAATAAATATCATCAAGCTTGTAATTAATAATATAAAACTTTAAAAATAGCATTTATAAGCAAATCATGCAAGATTATATTACTAAAGCATAAGTGAGAAAAGGGAAAACATCCTTAGCTGTTCTATAAGGCAATGAACAAGTTAGAAAGAAATTCAATAGATAATTGTGGTAGCACTTCTGATACTAATGAAGATGAGTAACAGAACAGATATATCTTCCTAACTGAAACAATTAAAAAGACTAAAGTATAGGTGGAATTGTTCTCATACACTGGACAGCAGACAGGGTAAGACCCTTGATACCTGAGGAAGGAAAACACAGAAAATGAGCTGGAAGACTGACACAGTTCACTTCCTCCTGGAGAGGAGTAAGCCTGGCTTCCTGCTAATTTAGGGGTTAGAATATGGTCTATCCTTGAGTTGAGAGGTTTTGGGGGTGGCTCTAGGGAAAACAAGATGACAAGATTACTGTTAAGGACAGAGCTCCCCAGAAAAAAAAACTTTGATTATCTACAGGTATATTCCTCTTGAGTTTTCTGCTGAGCACTGATCAGTGAATGTATGTAAGGAAACTAGCTAAGGCTCAGGCATGAAAACCTTGAAAGAATTTAAGGTAATAAATCCATGCACTCATATGTGACCAAGCATAGTTTTTATTTTCAATAGCCAGAGCATAAAAATCCTTCCAACTCATTGTGTATAATACCAAGAAGGGCATTGCCTTGATGGTAGGGCAGACTTGGACCTAGATTAATGGCCGCTATTATACTGCCTAACAAAGCCTAAAAGCAAGACTCAAAAGGATGAAACTGTTCCCAAGTAATTTAGATGTGTTCCAGTACAACACTCAGGAATATTTAAAGGGACACAAAAGTAAGGGATTGGGGGCAGGAGGAGAAGGGGACGACCGAGGATGAGATGGCTGGATGGCATCACTGACTCGATGGATGTGAGTCTGAGTGAACTCCGAGAGATGGTGATGAACAGGGAGGCCTGGCGTGCTGCGATTCATGGGGTCGCAAAGAGTCGGACACGACTGAGCGACTGAACTGAACTGAAGTATCTATCAGAAATTATCAGGCATGCAAAAAGCAAAATTATATATATGTGTGTATGGGGGCTTCCCAGGTGGCGCTAATGGTAAAGAATCCACCTCACCTTCCAGCGCAGGAGACATAAGAGACATGAGTTCGATCCCTGGGTCAGGAAGAAACTCCAACATGACTGACGCGACTTAGCACGTATGCAACTCCCAGGTGTGATTTTTGCTCCAGATCTCCCTATGGGATCAAGCTGAGGCTTATTTTCACTTGAAATCATATCCTTGCTTAGTTTTCCTTTCCTATCCTTTTTCTTGTTTTCCTCATTTTTTCATGAGATCACTTCTCAAATAAATTGCTGGCTCAAGAACCCCCATCTCTGCTTCTAGGAAACCTAAGATAGTGAGTACCAGGAATTTTTCTAAGAAGCAGCATCTAAAGATGGTATCCTGGAGAGGAATCATGGGCTGGCCAGATGGTAAAAAGAATTCTTTCATTGGTGCGGAGATGGAGCATTAATAATCCAAAGCATGCTGTAGCAATGTAGTTGGTTGTTGTTGCCTTTTAGTAACTCAATCATGTCCAACTCTGCCATCCCATGGACTATAGCCTGTCAGGTTCCTCTCTCCATAGATTTCCCAGGCAAGAATACCAGAGTGGATTGTCATTTTCTTCTCCAGGGGATCTTCCCAACCCAGGGATTGATACTGTGGTGGATTCTTTACTGCTGAGCTAACAGGAAAGCCCATATATATGTGTATATATCTTGTGTGTGCTATGCTAAGATGCTTCAGTCATGTCTGACTCTGTGCAACCCTATGGACTGCGGCCCACCATGCCCCTCTGTCCATGGGATTCTTCAGGAAAGAACAGTGAAGTGGATTGCCATCACCTCTTCCAGGGCATCTTCCAGACCAAGGGATCAAACCTGGGTCTCCTGAATTGCAGGCAGATTCTTTACTATCTGAGCCACCAGGAAGCCCTATATAATCTTATAAATTCAGATATCTGAATTCTAAGTCATCTGAATTGTTCATGTATGTGTGTTATATATTTATTGATATATACATATAACATAAACTATAAAATTCTGGACTATAAAAATTCATTAAGATGAAAAATATGTGGATATGATTAACTGAGCATTAGATGGTACAGAAAAAGAGATTGGTAAACTTGAATACATAGCAGTAGAAACTATCCAAAATTAAATGCAGATTAAAAATTATAGAAACAAAATAACCAGGAAAAAAGATCAAATTCAAATGCTTTCAATGTATATATAATTGAAGCTCCTAAAAGAAAGGAAGATAAGGGAAAAATATTATGAAGACATAATGATGAACATTTTCACCAACCTCTGCTCTGTAGAGGTCTATTATGAAGATGGACAGAGAGGCCTGGCGTGCTGCAGTCCATGGGGTCTCAGAGTCGGACAGGACTGAGCACCTGAACTAAACTGAACTGAAGAAGAGAGTTACATGAGAACATTATATTTGTATTGAGCATGTGAAACTCAAAGCTGTTGATTTAAACCTCGAATGGAGGCTAAACGTGAGGTGAGAGTTTTCTAGCCATGACCTTGCCACTTCTCAATGAGCTTTCTTATATTGCTTTGTCACTATTACACACATCAAAACCCCAAAGCAGTATATTAAACAACTATTTAAAGCACAAACCTCCGACTTCTTTTCCTCTTTATTCCTCTTTCCCTGGAGATGTCAAAGGAATAGATAAAATGCAAAAAACAGAGAAATTTTCTATCTAAATGAGATGATGGATGATCATCAAATTTGTTGCAGGAATCCTTTCATAATTTATGAGAGTAAAATTATTTTCTTGTGCACTTTAAACTTATACTGTGCTGTTTGTCAATTATATCACAATAGAACTGGAAGATAAAAATCAAAAGGAAAAAAAGAAAACAGATGTAGATAACGGACCTAGATATCTTACTGAAACAGAGAAGCACATTCATATTACTGATAAAAATAAAGAAAAAATATTAAAAGAGAGAGAGAAGGCTTTAAAAAGATTAAATTGCTTTTAAATGTATTTATTATTTATTTATTTTAAAAATAAAGGAGAAGGAAGAAGATGACAGGTAACATAAACAACATGGAGATTGGAGAAAATTTTTAGACAAATTTTCAACAGAAAGCATAATATTTTGGAGATAGCTGTTGGGTGAGCAAAATTTTATGGAAACTTTTGTTAACCTGTATAACGCTTCAGTGTCTTCAATTTTTTTGTTGTTGTTGCTAAATATCTACATATTCTAAAAACTTTTGAGAGTTGAATTAATGTAAATGCTACAGTATATGAGGCAATACTTGAAGTCAAGTAAAATAAGGTCAGTTTTTCTCTGGGTTTGTGTTTCCCTGATAGCTCAGTTGGTAAAGAATCCACCTGCAATGCAGGAGAAGGGAAAGGCTACCAACTCCAGTATTCTGGCCTGGAGAATTCTAGTCTATGGGGTTGCAAAGAGTCAGGCACAACTGAACAACTTTCACTGTTTGTTATACCTCCTTTGATTATTTAACATGGAAGCCATTCAGCACTAGTGGACTTTTTTGAGAAAAACGTTAAGACCTAGTTTTATCCCTTTGTCTTATGTCAGTCTTCTATTTCTCAAGCTGAGTTGGTTTCCACTTTTGTGGAAACTTTTCCACAAAGCTCTTTTGACTTTTTTTCCAAGAGGATAATTTCTTTTAGACTTTTTTTTTTAGAGACTATGCACAAACTCTACACCCTGGTGTTACCTCTAGAATATTAATCCTTTTCTAGTCATAGTTCTGTGACTAAGTCGCCAGCCAGCATTACTGCCATCTATTTACAAGCATAATACACAACTTTAGGCCTGTTCATTAATAGCTAAACTTCATATTTTCTCTAAGATAGAGTTATTTTATAAGTTTAACAAGTTATTCATTTACAACAATAACAACAAAAATTTTTACCCTCATTTAAAAAATAACAACAGTTTTTTGTACTTTCAACCCTACAGATAACAACAGTACCACAGGATAGTGATCTTTTATTCATTTAATGGACACATGAATCACTCAAGAGATATTGCTAAAAGGCAGGTTTTGATTTTGTAGGTCTGAGGGGGGGCCTGATATTCTATATTTCTATCAACCTCCCAAATGATATTAATGGAGACGGCTTGCAGGTTCTACTTTCAGTAGCACGAAACTAGACTGTAGTGTGAAAATGACAGAAGAAATCCAGTTCCCAGTGTATCAGTATAGAGCAAAATTATTTCAGTGTCTTGGATCACTCATCTGACAATTGCTAAGTGAAAGAGAAATTTATATACCTTTAAAACACTGCTTTTTGGGTATTCTCTTTGCTATAGCTATTTTGTTGCTGTTGTTTAGTCATTAAGTAGTGTCTGACTGTTTAGCTATTAGAGTTAACCTTAATGAATACATATGACTTCATTTCTAAAGTGTCTTCATGAAGCAGAATACATTATCTCTGTATTCTATATTGGAATCAGGACTCAGGGGAGCAAAGTGGGTGTCTGTTTTCAAGGAGACTTCCACGAAGTTCCACACACTATTCTCTGTACTTTATTGTCCAGAGCTTTGTCATATTCACTTATTTATCTGAAAGAGAGGCTAAGAAATTGAGTTTTTATTATAATAAACCATGGTTTTATTACAAATAGGGTGATCACAGAGTTTACTGTAGAACTAGCATATATTGATGGTGAAATTGGGTACTACAAAGAATTATCTTGGAACAACATATTTAACCCAACTCGGTTCAAGGAAACTGGAATATATGCCCATCTTTCTTATAAAGTAGAAAAGAAAGAATGTTCAGGTTGAAAACTACTCAACACGGAGTGCTCCCCAAGAATCGTCTGGAGAGAGAATGTGAAAGGCTGAGACATGAGACACAAATCAGAGACTTTAATAGAGCTTTCTTTAAAATGCTGACTTAACTCCTAGAGGGTTTCATTATACATTTTATTTATAAAGTTCCTTTTTGAGTACAAAGCTTCTTTTGAATGATCAAAGATTAACTATATAGTAGGGCAGACCCTTAGAGAAACTATGCTTTTTATAACTGAGAAATGGTGTGAAGGAAAGCTGGGGCTAGTTCCAGGAAGTGCTGCTTATTCATGGTTAGGGAGCACTTCTGAGATGCTGCCAGAATGGAAAGCATCAGAGAGTGAAATGTGATAGAGGCTGGTGATGTGCTAAAAACCCAGCCTATAAGATTATCTGATTCCTTTAAAAAAAATAGCTCTATAATGACTGAGTCAAAATGTCCAAATATTCATGGACGGGGAGGATGCAGGGAGCTAGAAAGCAGTAAAGTGTGAATAGCTGTCATTGTTTTAGCTGCTAAGTCATGTCTGACTCTTTTGTGACCCCAAGGACTGTAGCTCACAAGGCTCCCTGTCCATGGGATTTACCAGGAAAGAATACTGGAGTGGGTTGCCATTTCCTTCTCCAGGGGTCTTCCTGACACAACGATCAAACCCACATCTCCTGCATCGGCAGGCAGATTCTTTACCACTGAGATGTGAGGGAGGCCCATGGATATCTACCAAAAACTTAAGGCAGATATCATATATATCCTGTGGCTGGAGACTGTGGTTCAGGGGTCTCTGACCAAAGGGCTTTGAATTCTCAGATAGGCCAGCTTAGTATAGTTTCAGGTAGGCCTTAATAATTAAGTAAAACATTTCATTCTGAGCTCACCTGACACAATGTGACTACTCACAAATATTTTTCCTAGTTATTTAGACTAGTTGGGCACATGGAAGAATGGCTAGCTTTCACTTTTTAGAGAGGGGAACATCAAACTTGGAAAAAGGCCCACTGGTCAGTTCCAGTACAGATCCTGACAGCAGTAAGGAAGAGGAGAAAATATAAAAGCTAAATGATTTAAAGACAAGCCAGCTTAGTTTTGGGAATATGGGTTGTTGATGCTCTTACTTAAGCTTCCCAAAGCTGGCTAAAAATATAAGAGAAACTGAGTAAACCAAAAGTAGGCGCCAAATTAATCTCTTAAAGAAAAGACAGGGGAGTGTGATAAGAAATTATCTCTATCTTAAGGACTGCAGGCATGAACCTAGAACCTGTTACACAGAGTGAAGTAAGTTGGAAAGAAACAAACAAATGTCATATATTAATGCATATATATGGAGTCTAGAAAGATGGTACTGATGAACCTATTTGCAGAGCAGCAGTGGAGATGCAGGCATAGAGAACAGACTTATGGACACAGTGGGAGAAGGGGAGGATGAAATGAATTGATAGAGTAGTATGGAAGCATATACATTACCATATGAAAAGAGATAGCCAGTGGGAATTTGTTGTTATTTGCAGTGAGCTCAAACCCGGTGTTCTGTGACAACCTAGAGGGGTGGGATGGGTGAGAGGTAGGATGGAGATTTCTTAGGGAGGGAACATATGTACTTATGGTTGATTCATGTTGATGTATGGCAGAAACCAACACAATATTGTAAAGCAATCATCTTCCAATTAAAAATAAATTTTAAAAATATGTGGCAAATAGGAAGTATTCTGAAGATGGGGGTAGCTTTCCTCTGCCTTCCTGGAACACTTTCATTTCAGGTCACTCCTCTGATAGTTTCCATTCTCCTCAAAAGAGATAGAGCCTAAAGAGGAGTTGGAGACAGAAGGATTTTGAAAAGCAGTCATCCTAGATAGTACACTACAGATTATCACTATGTTCCAATGATTCTAGACAAATATATAGACTAAATCATACTGTACAATAGCTGTCCCCTGTGGCTCATCTAAACCTATTCATAAATGGTTGATGCAATCATCCACACAAGTATTTCCTGAAAAGGGAAGGAGCAAGATTGGGTTCAGTTGAAAGGAAACATCACATCTGTATTTTGATCACATTCAAGAGATCTGAAGGGAGGCACAGTATAGAAAAGATTGTAACTTCTCGAGGCAGCATCCCTGCATCAGATACTTAAATGCCTTTCCTTTCATGTTATATGTACAGTTTTTAGACTAACACAAAATCAAATAAAAGTTGAAAATATTTGTCCCTGGTTCTATTCTGAGGCTGTATGTATTGAATCTTGTCTTCAAATCTTCCCAAATGAAACATTTGAGAACTTTCATTTTTGCTAAGAGAATTTGGAAAGAAACTCTAAGCCAAGAATAATATTTATTTCATCCATGAATGGGGGGTGGTTAGCCTGAGTTTAGAAAATGAACAATAGGAAAAAATGAATGATACCCTGAATATTTTGAAAAATCAAGTATGATTGTATAATATGAAATCATGAATTTGCCTTTTGAGTGTCAAATTCAAAAATTGATTTTGATTTTGAAGAATACTGAATATTTAACAATTAATGGTATAATCTTTGTGTCTCATTCCCATCCCAATGGTTCAGTCACTTAGTCATGTCCAACTCTTTCTGAACCCATGGACTGCAGGATGCCAGGCTTCACTGTTCATCACCAACTCCTGGAGTTTGCTCAAACTCATGTCCATCGAGTCGGTGATGCCCTCCAACTGTCTTATCTTCTGTCGTCCACTTCTCTTCCTGCCTTCAATCTTTCCCAGCATCAGGGTCTTTCCCAGTGAGTCAGTTCTTCACATCAGGTGGCCAAAGTATTGGAGTTTCAGCTTCAACATCAGTTCTTCCAATGAATATTCAGGACTGATTTCCTTTATTGATTGATTGGTTGGATCTCCTTGCAGTCCAATGGACTCTCAAGAGTCTTCTCCAACACCACAGTTCAAAGCATCAGTTCTTTGGTGCTCAGCTTTCTTTATGATCCTACTCTTACAACCACACATGACTACTAGGAAAACCATACCTTTGAGCAGATGGACCTTTGTTGGCAAAGTAATGTCTCTGCTTTTTAATATGCTGTCTAGGTTGGTCATAGTTTTTCTTCCAAGGAGCAAGCCTCTTTTAATTTCATGGCTGCAGTCACCATCTGCAGTGATTTTGGAGCCCAAGAAAATAAAGTCTGTCACTCTTTCCATTGTTTCCACATCTATTTGCCATGAAGTGATGGGACTGGATGCCATGATCTTCTTTTTTTGAATGTTGGATTTTAAGCCAGCTTTTTCAGTCTTGTCTTTCACCTTCATCAAGAGGCTCTTTATTTCTTTACTTTCTGCCATAAGGATGGTGTCATCTGTGTATCTGAGGTTATTGATGTTTCTCCTGACAATCTTGATTCCACCTTCATACAACCTGGCATTTCACATGATGTACTCTGGAAGTTAAATAAGCAGGGTGACAATATACAGCCTTGATGTACTCCTTTCACAATTTGGAACCAGCCCGTTGTTCCACGTCCAGTTCTAACTGTTCCTTCTTGACCTACATACAGGTTTCTCAAGAAGCAGGTAAGGTGGGTCTGGTATTCTTCTCTGTTGAAGAATTTTCCACAGTTTGCTATGATCCCCACAGTCAATGGCTTTGGCTTAGTCAATGAAGCAGATGTTTTTCTGAAATTCTCTTGCTTTTTCTATGATCCAGCAGATGTTGGCAATTTGATATCTGGTTCCTGTGCTTTTCTAATTCCAGCTTGAGCATCTGTAAGTTCTCAATTCACCTGCTGTTGAAGTCCAGCTTGGAGAAGTTTCAGCATTACTTTACTAACATTTGAGATGACTGCAATTGTGTGGTAGTTTGAACATTCTTTGGCATTGCCTTTCTTTGGGTTTGGAATGAAAACTGACCTTTTCTAGCCCTGTGGTTACTGCTGAGATTTCCAAATTTGCTGGCATATTGAATGCAGCATTTTCACAGCATTATCTTTTAGGATTTATAATATCCCAATGGTAGTTATTAATAAATCAGACCAAATGGAAGTAGGTAACTGAGTGGCTATATGAAACATACGTGGCTAGTTACACTAATTTTAGATTGTCCATACGAAACTAGTGATACTTAATACTTCCATGAAGAAGGGATATTATGGAAGACTTGCCACTGTCTTAGCATATTCTGATGTTCTTTCTTTTGGAATGCATATTACAAGCTACTTGCTGGTCCTTGCTGCTGCTGCTGCTGCTAAGTCACTCCAGTCGTGTCCGACTCTGTGTGACCCCATAGACGGCAGCCCACCAGGCTCCCCCGTCCCTGGGATTCTCCAGGCAAGAACACTGGAGTGGGTTATTTTAGCATTTAATACAGAAATCTATCTGGAGATACAAATTATCAAGATCTGTTTGTTTATTCAAAATATATAAATGTGCTAGGAAGAACGTTGGAAGAATATGAACAAAGAAAATGGTGAAATGATACTGGGTCAAGTAGGCCTAGTGCTCCCCAAACTTTTTTCAGTAGTCATAAAATATTTTTTTACTGGATCACCCTTAGTAAATTTAGAAACCGCAGAGGATTACAGGAACTCATGCCAGCTTAATCTTCACAATCTTTTGAGAAGTTTTGAAGAGGAGACCTTGGAGAATGAGTAGTACTCTTGACTGTTCTTGTTTGTCTCTACTAAATTCCTGTATCCACATAGCTGTAGTGGTCTACAGGTTATAGTATCATGTTATATGGTTATATATATATAGGCTATATGTATCATATCAAGGAGGCTATAACTGGCCAATAGTTCTTACCAAACAGTATCTACTGGACAATGAATCTAAAAAATATCCTAATCTTAGATGAGAATTTCCAGTATCTATTGATATAATGTGCAGAAAGATGTTTTAGAAGTTGTTTGAAGACTAAGAATAATCCAATGACCAAAATGTTATAAACTGATTTAGTTACTCTCTTACTATTGGACAACTGTTTCAGGTATATTACAGAGCAGGTCTTAGCAATAAGAATATTAATTGTCCTTTACAAATGGATCCATTTGCATGCCCCTCAAATGGATTTGTATTAGGGGAACAGAATCATTTGATACTAGAAACTGTAGGGGTAAAATATGATGCTGAGAGAGTTTTGCTCCCTCTTCTCATATCAGGATAGCAATAGAGTCAATTATCTCCATTGTGATGAAAAGAAAAAAAGGAATGGAAAGGCGTAATGGACAGACTTTGAGGTGGGAGAAAGATTAAAGAAGAAAACAACAACAGCAACAACAACAGACTATTCTTGGCCAAAGATTTAGACTATTCACCAACGACAATTAAATTTTGCCAAATTTCAAAGCAAATAAAGCTCACTAATGGGGTGCTATGCTAATTAGTAACCTGCAGTTCATCTTATTAATGGATTACTATTTTAATTTGTATCTGCAGAAATAGAGAAATAATTGATGTTTCCCACTGAATTCCAATGACTGACTTTCAAGGTATCACATAACCAATTTGATCTGATTAAAACAGAAATGATTCTAAAACTGATATGAATCCAACTTGTCTGGTCTCAGATGGCATAAGGAGTCAGACCTAAATTTGAGACTCTTTTCTGTGGTAACAGCTTTTTTGCTGTATTGTTCAGTTAGTCATGTCTGACTCTTTGTGACCCCAGAAACGGCTTGTGCTGTGCTGCGCTTAGTCACTCAGTCGTGTCTGACTCTTTGTGATCCCATGGACTGTAGCTCTCCAGGCTCCTCTTTCCAAAGGGATTCTCCAGGCAAGAATATTGGCATGGGTTGCCAGGCCCTCCTCCAGGGGATCTTCCCAACCCAGGAATGGAACTGGGGTCTCCTGCTTTGCAGGTGGATTCTTTACCAGCTGAGCTACCAGGCAAGCCCCAGTAACAGCTTACGTTGATGCTCTTTGGAAGTTTCTGGAATTTAAAACATATGGAAAACCTGTGTTAGAACCCTATAGTCAGAATACAGGAATTATTGTGCTGGTATTCAATAATTTCCCCTTATGCTAAGTTGCTTCAGTCGTGTCCGACTCTGTGCAACCCCATAGACGGCAGCCCACCAGGCTCCCCCGTCCCTGGGATTCTCCAGGCAAGAACACTGGAGTGGGTTGCCATTTCCTCCTCCAACGTATGAAAGTGAAAAGTGAAAGTGAAGTCACTCAGTCGTGTCTGACCCTTCGCGACCCATGGACTGCAGCCCACCAGGCTCCTCTGTCCATGGGATTCTCCAGGCAAGAGTACTGGAGTGGATTGCCATTGCCTTCTCCAATTTCCCCTTATACTCAGCCTTAATTCATCAGGAACAAAATGCTATTGCAGCCACCCATTTGGTTGGGGAAATAGAGAATGCACATCATCTTCTCACATACCTGCAATGCCACCAGAAGTGATGTCACTGACATTTTTAACTTGTTCTTAGGAATTTGAAAAGGAACTAAAAGAAATAAACTCATCTGTCCATTGATTTCCTCTTGCAGATTGAGGAAATTATATGGTGAATTCTGGGAACTCAAACAGTGTAGGGTGCTAAATTGAACAAATTCCAGAGCCCTTAACTAGGAGAATGCTGAGTCACACCTCATTGTTTAGAATTTAGAGATTTCACTAAATGTTTTAAAGTAAGTTTAGGGAACAGATTATGCAATAGAAAACATTATCTATGAATGTGCTGTATTTTTTTGTTACTCAGGTTTTCCATCATTTTTATTCAAAAGTTTGCCAATAATTCTTCTCATGTAGATATTGATATATTATTTTTTTACTATTTAATTTCCCTAGGGAAAAGAAACTACAGACATAGTAAGTTATATGTGCATTTGGATGAGTGTGAGCAGTTATATATATATATATATATATATACACACACACACACACACTAAATTCTAATATCTAGCTTTAAAAGACACAATACTCTAACTTTTTTTTTAATAGTATACTTGTGGATCTTCTAATATAAAACTTTTACTTCAAAGGGCATGCTATTGTTTGCATGCTTTACTATTTTACTTGTAACTGAAAATATACAACACAACAAGGTACATTTTTTACACAGGGATACTATAGAATGATTTATGAGATTACTAGGAAAATGTATCATTTGTAAGTAAATTAAGTAATCTCAGTGTGTTATATTTATGTGACTGTGGCAGAAGTTTTGTTTTTCCAAATCTCCTCTTGAAAAATTACCCTATTTTATATTAAACCTTTGGATAGCTGGCAAAATAAAGTATAGGAGAGCAAAACTTGTCACCCCAAATTGTGTCTCTTTAGTATAAGGATTAATTTAGGCTAATTATTTTCAAGGCCCCAAAGACTCCAATTTTCTCTCTAGCTGCATAAAAGAAAGTATGTAGATAGAGGACTCTATTCCAGGTAGGGAGCCATCACCAGCAATAACTGATTCATATACAGTACAATCTAAGTGTGGTAGAAGGGGAAGAACCTAGGAAATTTTATTTATTAAAATTTCTTTCTGTGCCCATCTTCTCTGCATGACTGAAAACATTTGTTTACCAAACACTTCCTTTTCCAGCTTCATGTAAATTGCCTTCTTCCCCTTTAAAGTCCCAAACCACTAACTATAGCATCTTCTTGGTATTTAAGGTGAGGACTTCAGCCATTTGGGGAAGTTAGTTTTCCTGGGTCTCTCCCATGTATATATATTACTAGACTTTGGTTTGATTTTCTCCTATTAATTTGCCTCATGTCAACTTAATTCTTGGCTTCCCTGCTGGCTCAGTGGTTAAGAATCCACAAGCCAACGCAGACTCGGGTTTGATCCCTGGTTTGGGAAGATTCCCTGGAGAAAGAAATGGCAAGCCACTCCAGTATTCTTGCCTGGCTAATCCCATGGACAGAGGAGTCTGGCAATTTACAGTCCACAGGGTCGCAAAGAGTCAGATAGGACTGACCCTGCACACACACACGCACACACAGACACAGACACAGACGCACACACACACAACAACAACAAATTAAGAATAACCCAGGTGCACACTGTCTTTAAATATAGTGTGAATCAATATCTTCAAGAACTACTATTCAATAGAAAGAAATGTACATTGATATGTGGTGCCAAATAACTCTCCCTGTGAAAGTGTAGTTGCTCAGTCGTGTCTGCCTGTTTGCGACCCCATGGACTGTAGCCCACCAGGCTTCCCTGTCCATGGAATTCTTCAGGCAAGAATACTGGAGTGGGTTGCTATTTCCTACTCCAGGGGATCTTCCCAACCGAGGGATCAAACCTGGGTCTTCCACATTACAGGCACATTCTTTATCGTCTGAGCCACCAGAGGAGCCCTAGAAACCTGCCTACCTGCTCAGAATTGTCTAAGAATCCTGTTCCAAGTCCTTTCTCACTTATTTTCTAGAGACCAACCTGAAAAGATGTTTTTCAGCTTCCAAAGTTCAGCAGTTTTCTACAGCTACTAAAATGAAAACAAAAATCTTATCATAAAGAAAATAAAGCTGTGGCCTCTAAATAACATAATTTATACAGCTACTAAAAATCAAAACAAAAATCTTATCATAAAGAGAATAAAGCTGTGACCTCTAAATAACATAATCTATTTTACAGACCTCATGGATGGAGGAGCCTGGTAGGCTGCAGTCCATGGGGTCGCTGAGGGTTGGACATGACTGAGGGACTTCACTTTCATGCATTGGAGAAGGAAATGGAAACCCTCTCCAGTGTTCTTGCCTGGAGAATCTCAGGGATGGGGGAGCGTGGTGGGCTGCCATCTATGCAGTTGCACAGAGTTGGACATGACTGAAGCGACAGCAGCAGCAGCAGCAGCATAAACTTTCATAGCTGTTTAGGCATTTATTTGATAAAAACCTGTTTATTTGCTCTACATCCAAAATAATTGGATGTAAATAATTATTTACATCCAAAATAATTAAAATTTAAAGTACAAACTTCAAGTGCTGTACTAGGGTTAGGCATGGAGTATTATGTGAGTAAAGTGGAGTAGTAACTCTGTATGAGATAACTGTGGAAATCTTGCAGAGCTGATATGAATCATTTTAGTAGAATTTCCTTCCATTCTGAATTATTTTTCACATTTATCAATGGCAACTTTAGGAAAATGTTGAGTCAATGAAAAATCAAGGCATAACAAACAACAACAACAAAAGCAAAAGATACATGTGTTTATTAACTAACATTTTGTCATGGCCTGTAACCAGTCAAGTAGAGTTAAAACAACAGGGATCTTCAAAGATGTCCCTTGTAATTTCTGCTAAAGAATGAAGCATAATTGACTATGATGCTCTGAACCTCTGACTAAAAATATAGTGTATAGAAGTTTCATTAACCTAATTTCTAACAAGTAGAAATTTAGTAGCATGCTTATCTTAGATAAAATATTTAATTTTATTGTTTTTTTTTTTGCATGGGTCAGGGAGAAAGAAATTTTCCTCTACTCTGCTGGGTTCTTCTGATTGGTCAAAGACTTCACCTGACATCACACAGATTAAGAGGTGAAAATCAAAACAAAGTTTAATAATGTGAACATGGAAGAAACCCAAGAAAATTAACTCACCAAAATGGCTAAAGCCTTTCCCTTAAACACGATGTATAAATAAAGGCAAAAGAAGATGCCAGAGGTAGTGGTTTGGAACTTCAAAAGGGAGAAAGGCAATTTATATGGAGGTGGAAAAGCAAGTGTTTGGTAAACAAATGTAGCTGGGCCATACAGAGACAATGGGACACTGGATAGGACTCTGATCTTTAGGCCCCGCCAAGCCAAGTATCCCTCTCAGGAAACCTAGCCCATAGTCTTTGCAGATACCTGTGCTGATAACTCTTATCCTGGAACAGACCCTATGTCTACATTCCTCAGAGTTGCAGTGGTAAAGAATCTACCTGGCAATGCAATCCCTGGGTCATGAAGATCCCCTGGAGTAGGAAATGACAACCTTCCCCATCCACCAACCCAGTATTCTTGCCTGGAAAATTCCATGGACAGAGCTACCTGATGGGCTACAGTCCATGGGGTTGCAGAGTTGGATGCAACTGGGCACACATGCTACATTCTTTTAGACAGCTAGGGGAAGGTCAAAGTTTCTTCCTTTTTTTCTTGTAAATTAAGATGACTTTGAAATTTTTGATTACCAATTCATGGTTAATAGGTAATCAAAAAACATGAAGCTTTAAAGAAACAAGGTGATGCTTTAAGATAGTTAGCAATATATGAAACTATTGCAAAGCAGACAAAATCAGCCTGCAGGAGCCACAGTAACTGCCTATTATATAACTAAGTTACATGATTTTTATGAAAATATGAAAAAAGAAAAGCATTTAAAATTCTTAAGTCACTTTAGAAAGACAAATTGATTCAAATAGATCATGTGTTGCTTCCCTTAAATTACTAAAATACACCAAGGGCTTTGGAACTAAAGAGCATATTGTTGGCAGCATTGATATATAATATTTAATGATAAATATATGTTATATATGCTTATATCCTATTAAGTGATATATCTGTTTTGTTTAATTATCTTTAACATTTTCAATATATTTTTACAGTTTTCTCCATAAAATTTATGAAAATCTTCTGTTATATTTAACC
>SJYT01035536.1:63673-76448 GCA_006410635.1 Cephalophus harveyi
TGTCATGTAGTTGACCTTAAGCAGATTATATTAACCATTAATAAAAATTACAGTATGATTTTTATAAAAGGTTAAAAAATCTACCTTCTATTTCTATTATGATGGCAGATTTTAAAAATATATAATTAGTATGTTATTTTATCAAATTATTTTTCTATAGTAATTAAAATTATTAAGTATTATTTTCTAAGTATGATTATGCTAAATATATTGATTGATTTCTAATATAAAATCAAATTTTATTTTTTGAATAAATATGATTTTATCAACAGAAAACAGTATCATTCACAATAACTTCAAAAAATGAAATACCACTTAGGAATGAATTTAACAAAATGTGTACAGGATCAACATGCTCAAAACACTTTTAGAAGAAGTTAAAAGGTTCATGAATTGAAAGATCACAGACATTAATTCTTTCTCAGTTGATCTGCAGATTGAACATAAATCCAAAATACAATCAGTAAAGCCTGTAGATACAGACAAGCTGATTGTAAAATTTATATGGAAAAGTAAAAGAATTGAAGTAGTGAAAATATCATGAAGGCTCCTTAAAAAACTAAAAATAGAGTTACCATATGATCCAGGGACCTCACATTTGGGCATTTACCCAGGAAAAACTACAATTCAAAAGATATATTCATCCCAATGTTAACTGTGGCTAGTGTCTTCCACAGCCAAGAAATGGAAGCAACCTAAAAGTTCATTGATAGCTGAATGGATAAAGAAGTTGTGATACATGTATACAATGCAATACTACTCAGCCATATAAAATAATTAAGTAATGCCATTTACAACAACATGGATGGATCTAAAGATTAGGTCCATGAGTAAACTAAGTGAAGTAAGCCAGACAAAGAAAGACTAATATCATATGACATCACTTATATGTAGAATCTTTAAAAAATGCAAATAGATCTATTTTATAAAACAGAAATAATCCAGTGAGAAACATGCCATGATTTCTCTGGATTAAATGTTTCTTTGGGGTGGGGGGGGGGAAGTAAAGAAAGAAAAAAAAAAAAAAAACCAGAAATCCAAATAGACCTATGGACATAGAAAACAAATTTATTGTGACCAAAGGGGAAGGTGGGGGTAGGGATAAATTAAGAGGATGGGATTAACATATGCATACTACTATATATAGCTTTCCAGGTGGCAATAGTGGTAAGTATGCAGGATATGTAAGAAACGTGGGTTTGATCCCTGGGTCAGGAAATCCACTAGAGGAGGGCACAGCAACCCACTTCAGTATTCTTGCCTGGAGAATCCCACGGACAAAAGTTCCTGGCAGGCTACTGTTCATAGGGTTCATGGGCATGCAACCTATAGTGCATACCTGAACTAACATGACACTGCAAATCAGTTTCATCTCAGTCTAATTATTTTTAAATTAAAGAAAATTAAAGATGATGAAAATACAAGGCAAAGACTCGGTATGATAGTTTCAATGTCCAAATGGTCTTCTTTCTAGATATATAAACAATTATCTATACTCAATAAGAAAACAACATATTTAAAAATGGTAAAAGGCCAAAATATCTGAAAATGCATTTCACAAAATTAACATGAAAAGATGCTAGACTATAGACAACATTAATAAATTGATAAACTGCTTTTCTTTCTTTCTCTCTCATTTCCTTTTGTCTACTTCCTTAATTCATTCTTTCTATGTAATTTTCATGTCTGACTTGGTCTTTCTTGACAGAAGAATGATTTAATGCATTTTGAATTCACTGAAATCCTTTGAATAGAAACATCCACAGAAGGAAATAATTTTTAATAGCAATACTTATGCAAATAAAAGAATTACAGCCCTTCAAAAGTGAGTTCATATTTATGCAAGAACTGGTAAAAAACTAATACAAGTTACTGATCTTTCTCTTTTGACACTTTGCTCTAAATATTCCTCAAGTTTTCATTTCATCTCAAGTAATTAACTTATCTCACTATTTAATCTTCGCTAGTCTTTCATCACTCCTCAACCAGATCCTTCTAGATGTCCTCTCTCCCAAAGGTAGTAAACATATTCTTTGTGTAAAAATCAAAACATAGCAAAGCAAATTCCATTCTAATTCTTACACTATGTAACTAACCCACGTGGCTCAGTGATAAAGAATTCGTCTGCAATGCAGGAGACATGGGTTTGAATGCTGAGTTAGGAAGATCTGTTGGGAAAGGAAATGGCAATCCACTCCACTACTAACTCAGTGAAACTAAGCCATGCCAGGTGGGGCCAACCGAGACAGAAGAGTCATGGTGGAGAGGGCTGACAGAATGTGGTCCACTGGAGAAGGGAATGGCAAACCATTCAGTATTCTTGCCTTGAGAACCCCATGGACAGCATGAAAAGGCAAAAAGATAGGACACTGAAAGATGAACTTCCCAGGTCGGTAGGTGCCCAATATGCTACGGGAGATCAGTGGAGAAATAACTCCAGAAAGAATGAAGTGATGCAGCCAGAGCAAAAACAACACCCAGTTGTGGATGTGACTGGTGATAGAAGCAAGGTCCGAAGCTGTAAAGAGCAATATTGCATAGGGACCTGGAATGTTAGGTCCATGAATCAAGACAAATTGGAAGTGGTCAAACAGGAGATGGCAAGAGTGAACACCAACATTCTAGGAATCAGTAAACTACAGTGGGCTGGATTGGGTAAATTTATCTCAGATGACAATTATATCTACTACTGTGGGTAGGAATCCCTTAGAAAAAATGGAGTAGCCATCATAATCAACAAAAGAGTCTGAAACTCAGTACTTGGATACAATCTCCGAAATGACAGAATGATCTCTGTTTGTTTCCAAGGCAAACCATTCAATATCACGGTATTCCAAGTCTATGTCCTGACCAATAACACTGAAGAAGCTGAAGCTGAATGGTTCTATGAAGACCTACAAGACCTTCTAGAACTAATACCCAAAAAAGATGTCCTTTTCATTATAGGCGACTGGAATGAAAAAGTAGGAAGTCAGAAATACCTGGAGTAACAGGCAAATTTGGCCTTGGAGTACAAAATGCAGCAGAACAAAGGTTAATAGAGTTCTGCCAAGAGAACGCACTGGTCATGGCAAACACCCTCTTCCAACAACACAAGAAAAGACTCTACACATGGACATCACCAGATGGTCGACAGAGAAATCAGATTGATTATATTCTTTACAGCCAAAGATGGAGAAGCTCTATACAGTCAGCAAAAAGGAGACTTGGAGCTGACTGTGGCTCAGATCATGAAATCCTTATTGCCAAATTCAGACTGAAATTGAAGAAAGTGGGGGAAATCACTAGACCATTCAGGTATGACCCAAATCAAATCCCTTATGATTATACAGTGGAAGCAAGAAATAGATTTAAGGGACTAGATGTGATAGAGTGCCTGATGAACTATGGATGGAGGCTTGTGACTTTGTACAGGAGACAGGAATCAAGACCATCCCCAAGAAAAAGAAATGCAAAAAAGTAAAATGCCTGTCTGAGAAGGCCTTACAAATAGTTGTGAAAAGAAGAGACACAAAAAGCAATGGAGAAAAGGAAAGATACACATCTGAATGCAGAGTTCCAAGGAATAGCAAGGAGAAATAAGAAAGCCTTACTCAGTGATCAATGCAAAGAAATAGAGGAGAACAATAGAATGAGAAAGACTAGAGATCCCTTCAAGAAAATTAGAGATACCAAGGGAACATTTCATGCAAAGAGGGGCTTGACAAAGGACAGAAATGGTATGAACTTAACAGAAGCAGAAGATATTAAGAAGAGGTGGCAAGAATACACAGAAGGGAAAGGGAAAGTCGCTCAGTCTTGTCCGACTCTTTGCGACCCCATGGACTATAGCCTAACAGGTTTCTCAGTCCATGGGATTTTCCAGGCAAGAGTACTGGAGTGGGTTGCCATTTCCTTCTCCAGGGGATCTTCCCGACCCAGGGATTGAACCTGGGTCTCCTGCATTGTAGGCAGATGCTTTATCCACTGAGCCACCAGAGAATACACAGAGGAACTGTACAAAAAAGATCTTCATGACCCAGATAATCACCATAGTGTGATCACTCACCTAGAGCCAGACATCCTGGAGTGTGAAGTCAAGTAGACCTTAGGAAACATCACTATGAACAAAGCTAGTGGAGCTAGCTCTAGTTGAGCTATTTCAAATCCTCTAAGATGATGCTGTGAAAGTGCAGCACTCAATATGCCAGCAAATTTGGAAAACTCAGCAGTGGCCACAGGACTGGAAAGGTCAGTTTTCATTCCCATCTGAAAGAAAGGCAATGACAAAGAATGCTCAAACTACCACACAGTTGCACTCATCTCACGTACTAGTAATGTAATGCTCAAAATTCTCCAACCAGGCTTCAGCAATACGTGAACTGTGAACTTCCATATGTTCAAGCTGGTTTTAGAAAAGTCAGAGGAACCAGAGATTAAATTGCCAACATCTGCTGAATCATCAAAAAAGCAAGAGAGTTCCAGAAAAACTTCTATTTCTGCTTTATTGACTATGCCAAAATCTTTGACTGTGCAGACCACAGCAAACTGTGGAAAATTCTTAAAGAGATGGGCATAGCAGACCACCTAACCTGCCTCTTGAAAAACCTGCATGCAGGTCAGGAAGCAACAGTTAGAACTGGACTTGGAACAACAGACTGGTTCCAAATAGGAAAAGGAGTACGTCAAGGCTGTATATTGTCACCCTGCTTATTTAACTTCTATGGAGAGTCCATCATGAGAAATGCTGGGCTGGAAGAAGCACAAGCTAGAATCAAGATTGCCTGGAAAAATTCAATAACCTCAGATATGCAGATGACACCACCCTTGTGGCAGAAAATGAAGAAGAACTAAAGAGCCTCTTGATGAAAGTGAAAGGAGAGAGTGAAAAAGTTGGCTTCAAGCTCAACATTCAGAAAACTAAAATCATGGCATCCGATCCCATTACTTCATGGCAAATAGATGGGGAAACAGTGGAAATGGTGGCTGACTTCATTTTTTGGGTTATAAAATCACTGCAGATGGTGACTGCAGTCATGAAATTAAAAGATGCTTATTCCTTGGAAGGACTGCAGCCTACCAGGCTCCTCCCTCCATGGGATTTTCCAGGCAAGAGTACTGGAGTGGGGTGCCATTGCCTTCTCCGATAACCAATCTAGAAAGCATATTAAAAAGCAAAGAAATTAGTTTGTCAACAAAAATCTGTCTAGTCAAGGCTATGGTTTTTCCAATAGTCGTGTACGGACATGAGAGCTGGACTATAAAGAAAGCTGAGTGCCGAAGAATTGATGGTTTTGAACTGTGGTGTTGGAGAGGACTCTTAAGAGTCCCTTGGACTGCAAGGAGATCCAACCAGTCCATCCTAAAGGAGATCAGTGTTGAGTGTTCATTGGAAGGACTGATGTTGAAGCTGAAACTCCAATACTTTGGCCACCTGATGCAAAGAGCTGACTCACTGGAAAAGACGGAGGAAAAGGGGATGACAGAGGATAAGATGGTTGGATGGCATCATCAACTCAGTGGACATGAGTTTGAGTAAACTTCGGGATTTGGTGATGGACAGGGAGGCCTGGCATGCTGCAGTTTATGGGGTCTCAAAGAGTCAGACACAACTGAGCGACTGAACTGAACTGAACTTTCGCCTGGGAAATATCATGGACAGAGGTGTCTGGCATGTCTACATTCCATGGGGTTGCAAAAGAATTGGACATGGCTTAGCGACTAAACAACAACAAACAACAATATTTTCACAGACATTTAACTCTCATTTCTTTAGCTTTCAACCTCTTCCCTCCCTTACTCCCATACCTACTCTACAGGCAGCTTAGTAATTGTAGAGTCCTGGATTTTCATGTAAGCTCCTCTTTTGCCAATGGTTTGGCTATCAAAAAATTGTTTTAATGCTTATAGTCTTGATTTTTTCATTTTTAAATTGTCAAAATAATACTTTCTTAAAATGGAATTCATTGAGCTAAAGCATAAACGTATTTACAGTGTACAAATTAGATATGGGTTAACTGCTCAATCCAAATAATTGTTTTACTATATAATAAGCAATAAAACATAAAACTAAATAATAATGATAAAATATAATAATATAAAATAATAATGATAAAATAATGATAAGTAATAACAATAAATATCAATGTTCCTAACAAACATTGATAAAAACTGATATTAAAAACTGATAAAAACAGATAAAAATTGATATTTAATAACAATAAATATCAACGTTCCTATACATACAATTAAATAAAATATTACATTCAATTAAACAAAATTCAAACTGAGTTGAAAACACGTTTTTTGTGTTTTTTTTTTGGTCCCTGTTTCCTCCTAATTCTCCCAGGTTTCTCTAGACACTACCCTCAGACAAAAATATCGTTTACTTTGAAGTTCATTTCAACTGACCATACCCCCTGGTTTTGTTAGTGTGGCCTCTTAATGTTTTGATCATTCTCTTTCTATTTCTTAAGGCCTTTTCTATAAGACATTCTTTCTCTTCCCCGACTTCTTTCCAGAATTTCTAACATCTGCAGAATGCACCAGGCTAACCCATCCTTCCCTATGGTTTCCGAGTAGCGCTTTTTTCAACAGTTCTCTTTCTCTGTAGTGGCATCAGCTTTTTCCCCCACTCAGCTTTTGTCATAAACATTTATTAATACTTGTCTCTTTCATCTTAAAAACTAAACAAATGATATAACTATCAAGCGCTTCACTGAGAGTTAAATTCTAAGCCACAGTGCATTTTTTTTCTAATTTTACAAGTAAAGTTTCTAGAAACAATATTCTATGCTCAACAACTTTACTTTCTCACTCTTTGTATCATCCATCTGGCTTCAACATTTATTTTACTCTGAAATGGCTCTTATATAGGCCAACAGGCCAGATGGTTCTGAAAACATGTACTCTGAGCTGGTAATGCTCAGAAAAATCTGAGATCTTTTACATTTTTAAGAGGGGTGTGAAGACTATCAGAATCAGAAACATGATATAGGATCACTTTCTGTTTCACAGACATGATTCTGGAAAAATCGAACTCTCCAATACGTGTCAGTTTCATACATCCAATGGCCATTCCATACTGTCTTTTGTTTGTTTTCGTTTGTCTGGCTACATGATTGAAAACTCCTTTCCTTTATATTATTTCAATGAAAGACATTAAGAGACAGAGCTAACATAAAGCATCAGGTAATATAATGAACAACATTACAAATTACCATAGCTTCCTGAATTATGATTCTATGGAAGTCATGCTTATATCACTCCAAATAGCACATGTGTGTAGGTCTGATTTTGATACCAGGACATAGATGTATGTTTGTACTTAACTTCTTTTTACACTTATGTTTAGTAATATTTTAAGTATAACTGTACAAATATACAGACATAGAACATTTATACATTTTTAAAGGCAAAATAATTTGGTACTGCATTTATTTAAAGAAATTCTGTCAATAATTATCAACTGTTCTACAATTTAGCTTCAATTTTAATAGACTAATATTAATTTTGGGAAGTATTTTCTATAATAGTGAAAATTGAAAGCAATATAAAAATCCATCAGTAGGTAGTGCGCTAAGTAAATGTACATAGATACATCAGCATAATTGTAAGCCCCATTATATATTCTAGAACTTCCCAAGTGTCAGAGTGGTAAAGAATATATCTTGCCAATGCAGGAGACTCAAGAGAGGTAAGTTTGATATTGCTATTACATGGTAGAGGCAGAATACCATCTTAAACAAGACAGATACAAAAATACATTTCTTGTAGTTTTTCAACTGCAACTTATTTTTAGCTTTCTTCAGAAATTCCCTTCTGTTTTGTCTTTATATTATGCTTATAAAAGTTGCTTCCTTTAACATAGTTGCTTTCTTATCCATTAGTATTCTATAATATTTACTGTTTCAATTTTGATGATGAAAACAAAGGAAAGAAGACCTACTTTTAAGTGTGTAATTAAGCTAAAATAACCAGTCTCTTAAAAGTCTATTAATTCATGACATATATAAACAATTTCTTGCATATTTATCTCTAAAGCACCATATGAATTGACTCATTGAAACTACTTTTGGTATCTATTGTTGCAATATAAATATCTCCCTAGTGTATAATTAGGAAGATAAGCTTTAGAAAGCTTCATAGTAAAGAAAATTCAGTTAAGACACAATCAATTTTTAGCAAATTGCATAAGATAGCCTTTTCTTAATATTTTCATAATATGGCACTATATCCACTTGCTTTGTATTTAACCATTTTAACTCATTAGTTGTGTTGATACTTAACTTTGCCAATGCTGGGGTCAGCATTCAGAATCATTCTCAACTTTGAATTAATATTTTGATGCTGATATTTATGATCTAAGTAAAGTGTCAGGAATAAAAGCATATATAATTCTAATGTTTCTAAAACTTTGCTGTAGCTGTGAAGAAGGCTGATATCATCCATCTGGCTTCAACATTTATTTTACTCTGAAATGGCTCTTATATAGGCCAACAGGCCAGATGGTTCTGAAAACATGTACTCTGAGCTGGTAATGCTCAGAAAAATCTGAGATCTTTTACATTTTTAAGAGGGGTGTGAAGACTATCAGAATCAGAAACATGATATAGGATCACTTTCTGTTTCACAGACATGATTCTGGAAAAATCGAACTCTCCAATACGTGTCAGTTTCATACATCCAATGGCCATTCCATACTGTCTTTTGTTTGTTTTCGTTTGTCTGGCTACATGATTGAAAACTCCTTTCCTTTATATTATTTCAATGAAAGACATTAAGAGACAGAGCTAACATAAAGCATCAGGTAATATAATGAACAACATTACAAATTACCATAGCTTCCTGAATTATGATTCTATGGAAGTCATGCTTATATCACTCCAAATAGCACATGTGTGTAGGTCTGATTTTGATACCAGGACATAGATGTATGTTTGTACTTAACTTCTTTTTACACTTATGTTTAGTAATATTTTAAGTATAACTGTACAAATATACAGACATAGAACATTTATACATTTTTAAAGGCAAAATAATTTGGTACTGCATTTATTTAAAGAAATTCTGTCAATAATTATCAACTGTTCTACAATTTAGCTTCAATTTTAATAGACTAATATTAATTTTGGGAAGTATTTTCTATAATAGTGAAAATTGAAAGCAATATAAAAATCCATCAGTAGGTAGTGCGCTAAGTAAATGTACATACATACATCAGCATAATTGTAAGCCCCATTATATATTCTAGAACTTCCCAAGTGTCAGAGTGGTAAAGAATATATCTTGCCAATGCAGGAGACTCAAGAGAGGTAAGTTTGATATTGCTATTACATGGTAGAGGCAGAATACCATCTTAAACAAGACAGATACAAAAATACATTTCTTGTAGTTTTTCAACTGCAACTTATTTTTAGCTTTCTTCAGAAATTCCCTTCTGTTTTGTCTTTATATTATGCTTATAAAAGTTGCTTCCTTTAACATAGTTGCTTTCTTATCCATTAGTATTCTATAATATTTACTGTTTCAATTTTGATGATGAAAACAAAGGAAAGAAGACCTACTTTTAAGTGTGTAATTAAGCTAAAATAACCAGTCTCTTAAAAGTCTATTAATTCATGACATATATAAACAATTTCTTGCATATTTATCTCTAAAGCACCATATGAATTGACTCATTGAAACTACTTTTGGTATCTATTGTTGCAATATAAATATCTCCCTAGTGTATAATTAGGAAGATAAGCTTTAGAAAGCTTCATAGTAAAGAAAATTCAGTTAAGACACAATCAATTTTTAGCAAATTGCATAAGATAGCCTTTTCTTAATATTTTCATAATATGGCACTATATCCACTTGCTTTGTATTTAACCATTTTAACTCATTAGTTGTGTTGATACTTAACTTTGCCAATGCTGGGGTCAGCATTCAGAATCATTCTCAACTTTGAATTAATATTTTGATGCTGATATTTATGATCTAAGTAAAGTGTCAGGAATAAAAGCATATATAATTCTAATGTTTCTAAAACTTTGCTGTAGCTGTGAAGAAGGCTGAGTGCCGAAGAACTGATGTTTTGAACTGTGGTGTTGGAGAAGACTCTCGAGAGTCCCTTGGATTGCAAGGAGATCCAACCAGTCCATTCTGAAGGAGATCAGCCCTGGGATTTCTTTGGAAGGAATGATGCTAAAGCTGAAACTCCAGTACTTTGGCCACCTCATGCCAAGAGCTGACTCATTGGAAAAGACTCTGATGCTGGGGGGGATTGGGGGCAGGAGGAGAAGGGGACGACTGAGGATGAGATGGCTGGATGGCATCATGGACTCGATGGACGTGATTCTGAGTGAACTCCAGGAGATGGTGATGAACAGGGAGGCCTGGCGTGCTGCGATTCATGGGGTCGCAAAGAGTTGGACACGACTGAGCGACTGAACTGAACTGAACTGAAGGTTCTGATAGATACATTGTGTCTATTGTGTTTATTCTTTGTCACAGAAATTCCTTGGAAAAGCATCCATAAAAATATTATAATCTCAAATTTTAGCCAATCTAATTTTGTTCTAAGAGTCAATTTTCCAGATTAAAATAGAAAGAATAAGTGAGGTTTGAATTCAAGTCAGAGAGATTGGATAATATCCATTACTTCTTTTATGTCATGTTTTCTTTGGGATATGTATCCTAAGAAGGTAAATTCAATTTCAGAGACATTCCATACTTTTAAATGTTAAAGAAATTTTAACTTACTCGAATTTAATAATTTTTTTTCTAATTGCAGTTGCATACAATTGAATGGCATAGTCAATATTATCAATTTTATTTTGTCATTTTAATAATTTTAAGTGTATCTAAAATATTGGCAGAAATCTGAATTCTAGGTATATGAAGAAATTATCAATTTTAAGCAGAAAAATACATTGAAGAGTTGCTGTCATTGTTCAACTGCCACGTCATGTCTGACTCTTCATGACCCCATGGACTGCAGCACACTAGGCTTCCCTGTCCTTTACCATATCTTCTGCAGTTTGCCCAAGTTCATGTCCATTGCACTGGTAATGCCATCCAACCATCTCATCCTCTATCACCTTCTTCTCCTTCCGCCTTCAATCTTTCCTAGCATCCAAGTCTTTTCCAATGAGCTGGCTGTTTGCATCCGTTGATCACAGTATTGGAGCTTCAGCTTCAGCTTCATCATCTGTCCTTTCAATGTGTACGCAGGGTTGATTTTCTTTGAGATCTACTGGTTTGATCTCCTTGCTGTCCAAGGGACTCTTAAGAGTGTTCTTCAGCACCACAGTTCAAAACTGTCAGTTCCTTGCTGCTCTGCCTTCCTTATGGTCCAGCTCTCACAGCCATGCACGACTACGGGAAAGACCATAGCTTAGACTACACGGAATTTGTTGGCAAAGTGATATCTTTGCTTTTTAGCATACAGTCTAAGTTTGTCATAGCTTTTCTGCCAAGAAGCAATCATCTTCTAATTTCATGGCTGCACTTAAGATAAATCAATTTTTTTAAGCTGAAATACTTCTCCTACTCAAGATTCCAGTGACCAGACTGGAAAGTGAAGTAATGCAATATTATCAAGTTGCCAAACAATTTCAGATCTTCATTTGACCTTTCTGTTTAAATAGTAGGATGACACTCAATTTTGAGAAAGATGAGAGAACAGATAGATTCGTGGAATAGAGCAAGGATTCATTCACATATTCTGCTAATTTAGAATTAAAAGGCTAACAATTGAAATGACCCAGTACTTTACAATAAGGTTCAGTATTTTCAGTGGGAAGACTTTCAAGTTCTGTGTTAACAGCTTGTCTTGTTTCTAAAATTAATTCTCTTCAGCTGTATTAACAATAGAGCATGATCAAGTAACATGAAAGCTATGGACAGATCAATAATAAAGGCATCCTAATTTATCTCTTGTTCACCACCATCACCACAAGATTAATAAATTTCAAAAGGGCCAAATGAATGAAGTCTTTAGTGTAAAATTGCTACTACAGAGCACAAAGCAGCTCCTCAGAGTTGCCAAATGAATCAGCAAACCTAACACAGAAATCAGCACTAGGGGGAAGGGTCATTTGAAAATACTGACACATGTCTTATGCATCTGCTATAAAATACTATAATACATATGAGGCAGAACTATCTTTTGCATATGAAAAAGACAAGGGTAGAGAAAAGAGTGAAATGCATTATGGGTGGACTGTTCATCACTGGGCCACCTGGGAAGGCCATGGCTTAGGCACATCTGTTTTAAAAGAAAAATCACTGAACTTATTAGAGTCCAGGAGAGCTATTTCTGTAATCCTACCTTTGCCTAAAATGTTTTCTCATCTTGGGTAAAGAATTCATGCTATATAATTTTTATGGTTAAAATCCTTAATTATATGTTTCTACCTATAATCTGGTCAGAGAATAGGAAGGAAAGCAGACCAATGACAACTGGGTGATTGTTCCAGCATTTTCAAGAAAGGACCAAGATCAGATATACTGTTTATTTCTCTCTGCAAATATTTGATAATTTAAATCTGATATACATTGTGTGTAATCATATATATGCACACACACACACGCACACACACATATATATATACAAGGAGATAAATTTATTTTTATTTTAATATGAACATAATTTATTCTGTACAATAAACACTTCTAAAATTATTCTATTTCTTTGTTATAAAATAAATCACACATATGATCAGAATAGACATCATTTTTGAGAATTTTAGAGTATATTATTACATTTAGCCTTGCTTTGTTATTGGAATATTTTCAATGGTAATTAATT
>SJYT01035536.1:76789-94448 GCA_006410635.1 Cephalophus harveyi
TCCAATACTAAATTGGATTTAGAATGCAAAGATTCTAAAAATGATATATGGTCAAAAATAATTAGATATAAAAAAGTAGAATTAGAAACACTTCATTTAAAAAATACAGATTATCTTATATTTCTAATATTGCTTACTCCCTTGTAGTTACTAAAATTATTTTTATATAATTTTGGCTTCCCTGGTGGCTCAGATAGTAAAGAATCTGCTTACAATGAAGAATACCCAAGTTTGATCCCTGGGATAGGTAGATTCCCTGGAGAAGGAAATGGCTACCCACTACAGTATTCCTGCCTGGAGAATTCCAAGGACAGAGAAGCCTGGCAGGCTACAGTCTTTGTTTATGTAATTGACTGCCTTATCGCATCTAGATAGAATCCCCCTATATAATTGCCAATATATTATTAGGCAAGTGAACATAAAGTAAGTAATAAAAATTGAATTTATAATTATTCCCTAGAAATACTGAAATATAAATATATTGATATATTGATTTCAACTTAAAAGACACACATAAAAAAAAACTTTCAGGAAGATTTACAGAAAACTGGCAATTATTAATATCAGGATATACTAAAAGGTATTACTATAATATCTTCTTAAGAACATCACCTAGAGGCAAATTCATATTAAAATATATAGAGGTTTGTCTATAATCCAGTTGTTCACGTAGTACATTAGCCACTCTTATCACGGATACTTCCAACAGCCATCAGAGTGCTATTGAATGACTTTTTCAAAATGTCAATGCTAGGCAAATGATCAAATGAGGAAAGACTGACTTTGACACCCTTCTGCTTCTCCTTCTTAATATCACATAATACTAGGAAAATGGGAACAGACGTTCAGGGGAGATTAATGGTAAGCAAAGCCAAGTAAGCCTTTGTGACTGAATCGAAAGGACAATTCTGTCAAACAAAAATTCAGTTGAGTCATATGAAGCATTTCCTTTTTAATTCATTCCACATGATTTAAACCTTACAATAAGTTCCATCATCCTAGGTCCAACCAAGGGGCCATTTTTTCCCTTCTATATATTGTTCTCTGCCCCCAATGCCTTTCTTTGAAACATTTACCAGGAATGCCATTGCCCTGATAGACCATGTTAATACTGAGATTTTTAGTACCCAGAAAGTAACAATACACATATAATTTATTCAAGTCATTTTTTGAAAGGCTTCTTCTACCTATTGTTAAAGGTCAGTTGCTCAGTCGTGTCTGACTCTGTGGCTCCATGGACTGTAGCCCACCAGGCTGCTCTGCCCATGGAATTTTCCAGGTAAGAATACTGGAATGGGTTGCCATTTCCTACTACAGGTGATCTTGCCGACTCAGTGTTCAGACTCACCTCTCCTGTGTCTCCTGTTTTGCAGGCAGATTATTTACCACTAAGCCCACCTAGGAAGCCCTCTACCTAAATACAGGCTCTGTGATGCATTAGCTTTATTATACAGTTCTTAATGTGTAACTAACACCCAATAGAGAAGTCTCAGTAAATATTGCTGCTGCTGCTGCTGCTGCTAAGTCACTCCAGTCGTGTCCGACTCTGTGTGACCCCACAGACGGCAGCCCACCAGGCTTCCCCATCTCTGGGATTCTCCAGGCAAGAACACTGGAGTGGGTTGCCATTTCCTTCTCCAATGCATGAAAGTGAAAAGTGAAAGGGAAGTCGCTCAGTCACGTCTGACTCTTCGCGACCCCATGAACTGCAGCCCACCAGGCTCCTCCATCCATGTGATTTTCCAGGCAAGAGTACTGGAGTGGGTTGCCATCGCCTTCTCCGAAATATTGCTACTTATGTTAATGATATCTAAATTTCTCTTGGATGATGAAGCAAAGTGCCACAGCAGATACTGAAAATCTGATTGATCTAAATCAGGCAAGTCTGAGGAACTATTCATCAAGAGTAGGATTGAATGTGGTATAGCACAAAGCACATAGTCATTTGTTAAAGCCAGTTCTTTTTGAAAAGCAGCTTTTCATCATGAAAAGTATTTTCTGAAAAAGTGACTTTTGACTATGTGGAAGTAGAAGTGATTATGATGAAAATTAGGGAAAAAAATAAGGGATAAAAAGGAAAATGAACAGAAGGTATTCATTCTCCTTTAGTCTGCTGGCCAATTTGACCAGCTTGATTAGTTCCTGTATTAAGTTACTGGTCCTTGTCTCATTTTGGGGCACTTTGACCATTGCAGTTTATCTTCTTGGTTGTCAAGTTGTCCCTTAACCTGTCTCCCTCTCTGTAGTCATTATTTAGAGTCACAGTACATCATTTCAGCTTCAAATCACATTTCTATATAAATACAGATTTTATGTTTGTGACTATATTATGTATTGTCTTTCTATAATACCCTTGCCTTTTTCATTGTTTTTAATATTTAAGACTTGCACAACCCAGTGCTTTGACCCCTCTCCCCTCTCTACCATAAGAATGACCCGTAAATACTGACTTAGCCAGCAAAGTCTTTATAAAAGAAATTCTGTTTTTTTAAAGAAATCTGAATATCAAATGTCTTTCTCATAAAAAGTCTGTATAACCAGTTTCTCTTAAGGGTCCTTGTAATAGTGACTGTAGGTCAGCTTTCATGCAAGTTAGCAGCATCTGCGCTTTCTGGTTAGGATGTGTGCTTGCCTGTTGCCTCAGTCTCCACCACTCCCTGTTACTTAACATCTTTGGAGGCTCTGGTCATTTTCTTTATTGACTGCTCCCTGGGGACATTTGATATTGTATTCTTGCTATAAGCACACAAAAACTGTTAAACTGTAAATAGGTGAATGAGCTGATAGTGAGTAATTTTGGGTAACTGCAATAGAAATTGGCCAGTTATTCACCAATATCTTTAATTTTGCTTCTTTGACACACTTCTAGGCTATGTTTCCCAGCCCCTTTGCAGTGAGGTAGGGCCATGTGATTGTGTCCTCACCAGTGACGTTCAAAAGGAAATAACTGAACCCGTTCCAGGCTGTAATTCCCTGGTAGCTTGATTGGTAAAGAATCTGCTTTCAGTGCAGGAGCTCGGGTTCGATCCCTGGGTTGTGAAAGTCACCTGGAGAAGGAAATGGCAACCCACACCAGTATTCTTGCCTGGAAAATTCCACGGACAGAACAGACTGGCAGGCTACAGTCCATGCGACTAACCACCATCACCACCATCTCCCAGGCTTGGCACCCGATACCCACGCAAAATCTTTTAAGCTCTCCCTTCCCTTATCTGAATGTAAACAATTAAGCAGATAATTCTGAAACCCTAAACATGGCAGTGCTATGAGACAAAAGAGGCTACAGTCTTTGATTGACAGCATGGAACTACTTACCTGCATTTTAATATGACTTAAGAGATGCTCAATTCTTTATTGTATTAACCCATGGAAATTTGTATAAGATAGGGTTAGATTATCCTAATTAATATACCTGCACTTTATGGAAATTCTTATTTATAACAATTGTTATTGTATTAAACATGATTTTTTACTTATAATTACTATTTATCACAGATTAATGGCAAGAGCTTTTTTTTTTTTTAAGGTCTCTTGGAAATCTTATTTTTCCCAAATTTCTCTTTTTTCTGTATCTTCAAATCAAGGAGTGGTATTTTGATATGTTATAGTGAAAGTAAAAGTCACGCAGTCATGTCCGACTCTATCTGACCCCATGGACTATTTAGTCCATGGAATTCTACAGGCCAGAATACTGGAGTGGGTAGCCTTTCCCTTCTCCAGGGAATCTTCCCAATCCAGGGATCAAACCCAGGTCTCTCTCTTTGCAGGTGGATTCTTTACCAGCTGAGCCACAAGGGAAGCCCTTGATATGTTATGACATTTATTAAATTAAACATACATATTATTAATAAGCTGACCTTGTAATTTATTATTCAAACAGGATTCTTTTGAAAGTAAAAAATTTTGCTAAATATAACTGAAATTATATAATCTTTGAAATATTTTGACTAACAAATTGTTTTATTAAACTAGTATTTTTAAACCTCTTCAAATAAATTAAATATTACAGCCCAATGAACAGCTCCTGTCTTTTGCCTGTGAATTCTGGAGTGTCTTTGATTAGTATTTAAATGAGATAAAGCCATCCTATTTGCTCTTCATTAAAAAAAAAAAAAAATTAAGTAACTGTACCACTACACTAAAAGCTTAAAAGAATTAGATTTTAGTGTTCTATTAAATTAAAATTTTAATTCAAACTTCTGATATCAAATGTACTTCAATAAAATATGAAGTAGTGTTTCTGTCTCTTATACACATCTAGATGTGTATAAGAGACAGATGTGATAATCTCTCTTTGCAGGTGGATTCTTTACCAGCTGAGCCACAAGGGAAGCCCTTGATATGTTATGACATTTATTAAATTAAACATACATATTATTAATAAGCTGACCTTGTAATTTATTATTCAAACAGGATTCTTTTGAAAGTAAAAAATTTTGCTAAATATAACTGAAATTATATAATCTTTGAAATATTTTGACTAACAAATTGTTTTATTAAACTAGTATTTTTAAACCTCTTCAAATAAATTAAATATTACAGCCCAATGAACAGCTCCTGTCTTTTGCCTGTGAATTCTGGAGTGTCTTTGATTAGTATTTAAATGAGATAAAGCCATCCTATTTGCTCTTCATTAAAAAAAAAAAAAATTAAGTAACTGTACCACTACACTAAAAGCTTAAAAGAATTAGATTTTAGTGTTCTATTAAATTAAAATTTTAATTCAAACTTCTGATATCAAATGTACTTCAATAAAATATGAAGTAGTGTTTTAAAAATACTGAATATCAGATTGTATTCTATAGGTTGATTTGTAAAATTGCTTTTTTAAGGGTCAGACATTTCTAAAATACAACTGATCCTGGGTATTAGAAGAAAGAGATGACATCATGGAGAGTTTTATTTTTTTAGTCAGGAGATACATAACTTAAAATTTGTAATTCAGTTTCATTCAATCTTGCATGAGTGCTTGTGCCAACACATATATGTGTTTATTTATGTATATATATGTAAATTTTGATGGTAAAATTTCCATGTAAATTTCTGGAATATGAAAATTTATTCAAATGTAACTGTGAATTATATCCATGCCTTGAGACCAATTTCAAGTATACTTTTTTCTTATATGTTGAAATTTATTAAAGTTCTTTTTTTATCATGATACTGTGCTCCATCAAACTTTGTCTTCAATACTGAGTTTACAACAGCATTCAGAGTAATGTTTGATGTTTAATTTTTGTCAGAATGAACTTTTAATAGTTTCACTCAGATTTCATAAACTGGATGAAAGGATGCAACCTATATAGGTAACTAATCAGCTTCTTATTTGAAGTATCTGATGACATTGACATAAAAGTGGAACAATTTCATTATCTATGGAGGTCTTCTGATAATGTAGCACATTGACAATTACTTTATTTACCATAGTTAATAGTTATAGTTAAGTCACTCAGTTGTGTCCGACTCTTTGCGACCCCGTGGGCTATGTAGTCTACTCCGTCCACAGGATTCTCCAGGCAAGAATAGTGCGTAAGAAAAGCTGACAATGAAAATGCAAAATAAAAAACAAAAAAAAAATAGATTAAGAAAGCATTTATGAGTAAATATTTGCTTTTCACAATGATGTGTAAAACCAATTTCTACAGCTTCACTTACTAAGTCCTTATGTTTGTATACTTTTTCACACTTCACCCAGCTTTATACTAATTCTTCCTCTACAGATTTTATCTCTTAGACCTCCAGTATTCAATCTTTATTTTTTATTTTTTTTTAAATTTCACTTTATTTTACTTTACAATACTGTATTGGTTTTGCCGTACATCATCATGAATCTGCCACGGATTCAATCTTGTCACCATTTGTTGTGGTGGTTGTTGTTCAGTTGCCCAGTCATGTCAGACTCTTTGCGACCCCTCGGACTGCATCATGCCAGGCCTCCCTGTCCCTCGCCATCTCTTGGAGTTTGCCCAAGCTCATGTTCATTGCATCAGTGATGCTGTCCAGCCATCTCATTCTCTGACACCCTCTTCTCCTTCAGCTCTCAATCTTTCCCAGCATCAGGGAATTTTTCAATGAACCAGTAAATTGTATCAGATAACCAAAATACTGAAGCTTCAGCCTCAGCATCAGTCTTTCCAGTGAATATCCAGGGTTGATCTCCCTTCACATTGATTGGTTTGATCTTCTTGCTGTCCAAGGGACTGTCAGGAGTCTTCTCCAGCACCACAGTTCGAAGGCATCAACTTTTTGGTGGTCTGCCTTCTTTATGGTCCAGCTAACACAACCATACGTGACTACTGGGAAGACTATAGCCTTGACTATATAGACCTTTGTCAGCAGAGTAATGTCTCTGCTTTTCAACACACTGTCTAGGTATGTCATTGCTTTCCTGCCAATAAGCAATGATCTTCTGATCTCATGGCTGCAGTCACCATCCACAGTGATTTTGGAGTCCAAGAAGAGGAAATCTGTCACTGTTTCCACCTTTTCCCCTACTATTTCCCATGAAGTAATGGGACTTTTTAGTTCTTCTCCACTTTCTGCCATAAGGGTGGTGTCATCTGCATATCTGAGGTTATTGATATTTGTCCCAGCAATCTTGATTCCAGCTTGTGCTTCCTCCAGCCCAGTGTGTCTCATGATGTACTCTGCATATAAGTTAAATAAGCAGGGTGACAATATACAGCCTTGACATACTCCTGTTCCTATTTGGAACCAGTCTGTTGTTCCATGTCCAGTTCTAACTGTTGCTTCCTGACCTGCATACAGAGTTCTCAAGAGGCAGGTCAGTTGGTCTGGTATTCCCTTATCTTTCAGAATTTTCCACAGTTTATTGCAGAAGCGCTGCAGCAGCAAAGGCGCAGAAGCACGGGGCTGTGACGGCACAGAAGCATGGCCTAGAGGAGCTACCCCACGTCCAAGGTAAGGAGCAGCAGCTGCGCTTTTCTGGAGCAACTGTGATGAGATACTGCACGTCCAAGGTAAGAGAAACCCAAATAAGACAGTAGGCACTGAAAGAGGGCACCAGGGGGCAGACAGAATGAAACCACATTCACAGACAACTAGCCAATCTGATCATATGGACCACAGCCTCGTCTAACTCAATGAAACTAAGCCATACTGTGTGGGGCCACCCAAGACAGGAGGGTCATGGTGGAGAGGTCTGACAGAATGCAGTCCATTGGAGAAGGGAATGGCAAACCACTTCAATACTCTTGCCTTGAGAACCACATGAGCAGTATGAAAAGGCAAAAAGATAGATAGGACATTGAAAGATGAACTCCCTAGGTTGGTAGGTGCCCAATATGCTACTGGAGAACAGTGGAGAAATAACTCCAGAAAGAATGAAGGGGTGCAGCCAAAGCAAAAACAACACCCAGTTGTGGATGGGACTGGTGATAGAAGCAAGGTCTGATGTTGTAAAGAACAATATTGCATAGGAACCTGGAATGTTAGATCCATGAATCAAGGCAAATTGGAAGTAGTCAGACAGGAGATGGCAAGAGTGAACGTTGACATTCTAGGAATAGGTGCACTAAGATGGACTGGAATGGGTGAATTTAACTCAGATGACCATTATATCCACTACTGTGGGCAGGAATCCTTTAGAAGAAGTGGAGTAGCCATCACAGTCAACAAGAGTCCGAAATGCAGTACTTGGCTGCAATCTCAAAAACAACAGAATGATCTCTGTTCATTTCCAAGGCAAACCATTCAGTATCACAGTATTCCAGGGACATCACCAGATGGTCAACACCAAAATCAGATTGATTATATTCTTTGCAGCTAAAGATGGAGAAGCTCTATACAGTCAGCAAAAATAAGACTGGGAGCTGGCTGTGGCTCAGATCATGAACTCCTTATTGCCAAATTCAGACTGAAATTGAAGAAAGTGGAGAAAACCACTAGACTATTCAGGTATGACCTAAATCAAATCTCTTATGACTATCTACTATCCATGCTGACAAGCATGGACAGTAAATGTGAACCAATATTTTGTGTACCTACATTATTAATGTCAACTTTCTTTAACAATAGAAATTGAGAACTTAATTATTATTCAGAACTTATTATTAATTATATAATTTATTATATATATTTATAAATTATATATCTACATATATAATTTTATATTATATAGATATAGGCTTCCCAGGTGGCTCAGTGGTAAAGAATTTGCCTGCTAATGCAGGAGACGTGGGTTTGATTCCTGTGTCAGGAAGTTCCCCTAGAGAAAAAAATAGAAAGCCACTCCAGTATTCTAGCCTGGGAAATCCCATAAACAGAGGAGGGCAGGCTACATTCCATGGGGTAGCAAGAATCAGACAGGATTTAGTCACTAAACAATAACATAACAAAAATAATCACAATGTCAAAAGTATTTAGCCAGTGTGTTTTACCGCAAAGCCCCTCAGTCTCTACACAATAAGTGAAAGTGAAATCTCTCAGTCGTGTCTGACTCATTGCGACCCCATGGACTGTAGCCTACCAATCTCCTCCATCCATGGGATTTTCCAGGCAAGAGTACTGGAGTGGATTGCCATTTCCTTCTCCAGGAGACCTTCCCAATGCAGGGATCGAAACTGGGTCTCCCACATTGAAGGCATATAACTAACATATGACTTTCAGCATTTGTCATTCTTAGCTCTATGGCTTTTGGTATCTTCTAAGTGCTGTAGCACAACTAGCTGATTATCAAGTGGTCAGCAAGGAAAGCCATGAAGAAGAAGATACTGATACCTCTTTTTTTTTAAATTAGTTAGAATGCCAGGCTCTTAGTTCCCTTGGTCCTGGAAAATATCAGGAAACAAGAACTGGATTTTAATATTTTTTCAGATTTAAATATACTTCACTAGGCATAAGTCTCTCACACACTAATCTAGGATTATTACCGATAAAAGTACAAAGTAGACATATGCCAAACCCATCCTAGTTTAAAGCAACTGTTGTTAATGATTGTTAACAATCACAATAAATGAGGATCAAATGCTAAATTAACCAGATGGGTTTCAGGAACAGTAAGAATAACCTGAGCATCTCCCCAGGGAGCCACCTGGTTACACATAATGTTGAAACTCGTTTACCAGAGAACCACATCTGAAATTGTCACCAAGTGAGAGTTCTGTTGCTTATCCCTATCATATTGGGCAAGCTTCATCATTATCCTTATAAACTAAGAGCTGACACTAACACTGTACTAACAATGAAGTATCAGAAAGAGATTCTCTTTCCATGTATATACACAATGAAGATGAATACACAGGGGAAGGCAGTTGTGTACAAATCAGGAAGAGAGCTCTTGCCAGATCCTGAATTGTCCAGCTCTTTGATCTTGGACTTTCAAGATCCAAGATCATGAAAAATAAATTTTTGTTGTTGAAGCCACCCAGTTGATGGTGTTTTGTTATGGCAGCCTGATCTAAGATATTGTCCATTTTAACTTTCATAGCTATTATCTTTTGCAGTGGGTGCTCAAATTCAGTGTATTCAATAGAAATAATTTCCAGAAAATAGTCTTGCCCTTAACCCACATAGGTTTCAATAGGAAACAGAACATAACAGATATCTGTTGCATTTTTATATACTAACAATGAACTATCAAAAAGAGAAATTAAGGAAACAACTCCACTTACCACTGCTTCCAAAAGAATAAAATATCTAGGAATAAACCTACTTAACGAGGCAAAATCCTGTACTTGAAAAGTACAAGACATTGATGAAAGAAACTGAATATGAAACAAACACAGGATGAGATATACCATATACTTGGATTGGAAGAATAAATATTATTAAAATGATGATACTACCCAAGGCAATCTACAGATTCAACATAATTCCTATCAAAATATCAATGGTGTTTTTAACTAGAACGCATAATTTTGAAATCTGTATGGAAACACAAAAGATTTTAAATACCCAAGATAATCTTGATAAAGAAAATCAGAGTTGGAGGAATCACACTCTCTGGCTTCAGACCACACCTTGAAGCTATAGTAAATAAAACAATATGGTACTGCCACAAAAACAGACATGTAGATCAATGGAACAGAATAGACAGTCCAGAAATAAACCCATGTACTTATGGTCATCTAATCCATGACAAGGGAGGCAAGAATATACAATGGACTAAAGACAGTTTATGCAATAAGTGGTGCTGGGAAAACTGGACAGCTAAATGTGAAAAGAATAAAATTAGAACATTCTCTAACATCATATTAAAAAAAAACTCAAATTGGATTAAAGTCCTAACTATAAGACTATGATAAAACTTCTAGAGGAAGATGAAGGCAGAACACTCTTTAACCGAAATAGCATCAGTATTTGGGGGATCCATATCCTAAAGGAAACAAGAGCAAAAATAAACAAATGGGACCTAATTCAACTTAAAAGCTTTTTTGCAAGCAAAGGAAACTATTGACAAACCAAAAGAAAAAAAATGCTGAATGTAAGAAGATAGCTACAAATGATATTACCTACATGGGATTAATATCCAACATATATAAATGCTCATTCCACTCAACAGAAATAAAACAAACAACCCATTAAAAAATAGGCAGAGTGACAGAATAAGCATATTTTCAAAGAGAAAATGCAGATGGCCAACAAGCACATGAAAACATGTTCAATACCACTAATCATCAGGAAAATGTAAATCAAAATCACAAGATATCGCCTCATACTTGTCAGAATGGCTATCATCAAAAACGTTGGTAACTATGTGGAGAAAAGGGAACATTTAGACACTATTATTTTGTAACTGTAAATAGAGTGTAACCTTTAAAAACTGTATATAAAAAAGCTGATATTAAGATTTAAGTTGTGTCTGATAGCTACAAATATTGAGTGTAAGCATCTGGATGGATTGCCATCACAATAAAAAGTTACTGACTAGCACATGCCAACAGAACAAGGCTGGAATGATGACAGGTAAGTAGTAGAGAAACTGTTGGCATCATACCTTAAAATTGCAGTTATGTTTATGAATGCTGAGTCTGTTTAATAAATTTAATCTGGACTAACAGTCATAAATATTCTTATTATACACAATAAAAAAGTTTTAAAAAAGCTGAAGATATTTTAAAGAAAGAAAACACATTGGAATAAAGAATACTTTAGTATTCAGCTGCTTTTTTAGTGAGGGAGATGTGAAAATGAAAACTATAAATAGAAACACAAAGGTCCTGTTGCCATTAAGATCTGTTACAGGCATGGTTATTAATATTAAAACCATTTTTCACAGCAGAAATGGCTTAAACTTCCATTTGATATTACAGCAAATAATTTAGGAAATGATTAATGAGATTTTTAATTATACATTGAGTTTATCATAAAACAGTCTGTGCCACTACAGCTGGAAAGGATCAGGCTTTAATTAGATCCAGGGAAAAAATCCACAGAGAAGCAAATCCATCCACTTTAGGTGCCCAGGACTTCTCCATTCCTGGTTCACCTTCACACTTGGCTGCTTAGCTTGTTTCTTAGCACACAGTGCTAATGAGGCCACAGTCATGTTTTCACTCCCTGTATGTGCCAGTTAGCTTCACTATGCTCCAGTGTTACAGACTGTTTTTAAATTTGGCCTGCCAACTCAAAGATTGCTCCACTCATTCATCAGGGAAATGTGGCAAAAAAGCAGGGAAGATTCATCATAAAATTAAAACTACTGTTGATCACATGGGGATGGGGGCAAGAAGGCTTCTTGGAAAAATCAGTCATCATATTTTTCAGGTTTTTCAGACTCCCTCCAGCTTGCCTGCTTTTAGTTTAACATTAAAAAATTCAATCATAAGTGTGGCTCACTTTCCAAAATCATCAGTGTCCCATTAGATTCCCAATCTCCAAAGTATTCTATCCTGGATTTGTTCACCATGGTTACTAACACGGGGAGAGCACTGAATAACATATGCCAACAGAACAAGGCTGGAATGATGACAGGTTAGTAGTGGAGAAACTGTTTGCATATTACTTTAAAACTGCAGGCAGAGCCATGTGCCACCCCCTTGAACCTTCCCTAGGGCTTCATACTTCAAAACACAGTACACTTTTCAACAATTTTTACTGAGTATTAACTAACCACAGGGGCTTCCCTGATGGCTCAGACAGTAAAGAATCTGCCTGCAATGCGGGAGACCTAGGTTTGATTCCTGGGTCAGGAAGATCCCCTGGAGAAGGGCATGGCAATCCATTCTAGTATTTTTGCCTGGAGAATCCCCATGGACAGAGGAGCCTGGCAGGCTACAGTCCCTGGAGTCGAACAGAATCAGACATGACTGAGCGACTAAGCACAGCAAGAGAGCACAGCAACTAACTATGTGGGATGCAAAGAAATGTGTGGCAAGCGTTCAAGAAACTTACAATGGACTCATTTTTTAAATAAAGCCTCATAATTTGACCAAGTGTAATAAGTTCCACTGGCATTGCCAAAAAAAAAAAAAAAAAAAAGGAGCCAAGAGTCATTGGGCAACTCAGCCTGGTCAAAATTCTATGAAAGACTTGGATGATGTTATAAAGGCCATGCTTATCAAATTAAACATGACATGAGGATGGGAGGAATAAGGAGATCTAAAAAGAACTTCACAATCTATAATGTTGGACAGAATCTATCAAAAATTGTTTCAATATTTATTCTGATCACTCTCTTGAAGTAGCTGTATGACCTTGAACTGCTATCTAATTAACTTGTGCTCATTATCCTTATCTGAAAAGTCTGAGTCTTGCCTCAGATAATTTGCCTACCAGGCAAGCCCTAAAAGTTTATAATTCTATGAATCAAGACGCTAGACACTGGAAGCTTTACTGGGCATGAGTCTGGAAGCTGAGAAGGGTAACTGATTCGTCTTAAAATTCAAACTGTGTCTCTGCCAGATGGTTGTCAGTTGTTAGTTGTCAGGATCTCTCGTTGAGCAAAAATGTGCTCCCATTGACTTACAGGTGCTTCTGTTTTGTAGCACTGGTTTTACAGTTTGGTTGCTTGTAGGAATCGTGCAACATCAGGCATCAGACCAGGGGGAGAAATACATAATGCTAGTCTTGATGAATTTGCTCACTGTCTTCTGTTTATCTCAGCAGACTTCTGCCCCAGGCTTGGAATGAACACATTCTTCCCGTCAAGCCCTAGGAATCATTTTTCACCATAAGCACAGAGCCCTCTTCAGCTCTGCGCCACTGAGTAACTGTCAGAAGACAAGTGCCATGACAAGAAATGTCCCTCCTTAAAATGGTTTATTTATTTTTACCTGAAGGCATCCTACTGAGAGAAGAGGTTCGTGAAGTCTTTATGCTTCATATAAAAACAACAACCAAACACAAAGAACAAGAAATGTTCTTGTTTACTAATGTAAAGAAGAATAAAACTGTCTCACACAGAAGTGTCTATCATAAGCTTCCCCCGTGCCTCAGTGGTAAAGAATCTGCCTGCAATGCAGGAGCCACAGGAGATGCGGGTTTGAACCCTGAATTTGGAAGATCCCTTGGAGGAGGGCATAACAACCCACTCCAGTATTCTTGCCTGGAGAATCCCACGGACAGAGGAGCCTGGTGGGCTACTGTCCACAGGGTCGCGAAGAGTCGGCTATGACTGAAGTGACTTAGCAAGCACGCATGTCTATGATGAAGGTTTAGTTTAAAAAACTATGGGTTGAACAAAAACTGTAACTAAGGCAACTCATGTGAGGAATATACGTTATTATACCTAATAAGAAACAGTACCCACTTTTATTTTATGCACAGTAACTATTATAGGCAGGGGATAGATTGGTGATGTTTTTTTATTTATGAATGAATGAGTTTTCAAAGGCTTGGTGTCGGTGGGACATAACTTCGAATACTGTTCAATAGATACATAATATCAATACAAATACACTTGCTTTCATTTACATATACATGCACACTCATGGAACATTAGTGGTCATTTGCTTCATTCTTTTATTTCATTCCAGTTATTCTTGCTCCTGGTGTACATATGAGAGTGAACAGCAGGAGGCTTCATACCATGGTCCTTCTGATTCTAAAACTTCTGCTATTCTCTGTATTTCAATATGGTTCTCTGTGTGCAAGGGGAATAATTATAATCTGTCATCAGAACTTTTACAGGGATCTAGCAATAGCAAATAAAAATGCTATAAAAATAGTTTTTCCTTAATGTATCTGTCCAATATAATAACAAATCACTGAAAGCATGCCTTTTGGAAACTGGCAAAATATGCTAACTTTCCTATGAAAACTGAATTAGCTTGCCATGACAATGAAAAATAAGAATGATGAAGCAACTCAACTATCAGGTAACAAAATATATTTTGAAGAAATAATGTGTAGAATATATTTTCATTGATTTATGGACTTTCATTTTTGTATTTATTTTTTAAATAACAATCTGACAATAGAACACATTTAGATTATAAGATATTTTTATGTTTGGGGTATTAACATCTGAATATTAAACAAAAAATTGTTATTTTAAAATCTTTATGTTTATCAGGTTAGGAAAATCATAGCATGTGAAGCAACAACTTGCTTAAGATCACATTTAGGGACTTCTGGGGACATACACATTGTATGTCTTTTCTTTGGCCTGTAGCCACTCATGTCATGAAATTAAGAAATGGATTTAAATACTTACAAAAGACTATTCTAAAATTATATCATTACGGTATACCTTGGAAATTCAGCACACATTTTGTTGCACAGTTAGTGGGTATTTAGTTTATTTGCCACATTTCTTGAAGCAGATGCTTGCTAACAGTTTTACATTGTGTTTTCTTTTTCTGTTAATAGTAATTTAGTGCAGATGAATTAGAACATACTTGAAAAGGTTCTGTGCTGACATGGGTCACTCCCTTCTGCCACCTATGCTTCCTGAGTCATTGTAAGGCAGGTGGTACCAATGGCAGAAGATAAATGGATATTAAGGATGAACCATCTTTACTAATACCCAACAGTTCACCTTGTCCTTGATATTTGGAGAAATAAACACAGTCCTAAATATCAGCATAAACAATCATATGTGCTTCCCAAAAAGTGTGTTAGAAGTAATGTACTTTAAAATTAATTCAGTTAACGAGCAATTTGATGGGTTTAAAACCAAAATTAGAGAAATGGAAGGAAGAGTAAAACTATTGGAAAAACACAGTAGGGAACGTAAATAGAGTGTGAAAACTGCTGCGGAACAGATTGCTGTTATAATTAGAGACAGCATTTCACTCTCCTTTAAATATGAGTCCCTGGAAATTGCCAAGTGGAAGAGGAGGGGACACAGCTGTTTCGGCATACAACTGGTGGGAATCACAAGAACCATAGTTAAACGTAAACTAGCAAGCTAAATAAACTAGCTAACTAAGTAACTAAGACACCTGGCTTGAACCTTAGATACAAATGTATAATGTTATCAAAAAATAAAGAAAGTATAGTTAGCTCATCAGAGAGTATTGAGGAAGAATAAGAAAGTGCTCACCTGGTACAAAATATATTGTATGCATACTATGATTTCTTCAAGTCTTCAGTATATAAGGGCTCCATGGTGCTCGGATGGTAAAGAAACTGTCTGCAATGTGGGAGACCTGGGTTTGATCCCTGGGTGGAGAAGATCCCGTGGAGTAGGAAGTGTCAATCTACTCCAGGATTCTTGCCTGGAAAATTAGTATATAAAGAAAAGACAATCACAAAAGAAAGAGATATTTGAATATTGATTAATATGGCTAATTGTAGCTTTCACATTAAATTGTGTCCTTTGTTTTAAATAAGTTTAGAGGAGAATTAACTGAATACTTGGTAATTAATCAAGATTCTCCCTCTCCCATACCCTCTCACACACACAGTCAAAAGAACATTCAGTGAATGTCCAGGAAGGACATGTCACATACCTGATTACCATCTCACCAGATCTCTATGTACTGTCTGGAGAACCATATTGTCTCAACTCCTTACTTTGTCTTAGTAAAAAACAAATTTTAAAAAGTTCCAGACAGATAAAAAATAAAGACTACACACTCTTCTGACTTAGAGTTAACTCAAAGCTCAGAAATAGCAGGATTGAACATTTTGTTCTCTCATCTTTTAGTGTTATCAAATACTGACATATATATTATTTTCTTTCCTTTTTCAAGCTGTATACAGAGACCTGTTCTTACCAGTACATTAGCTGCACAGTTGGACAAGAAGAGCTATCCTCTAGATTTTCTTAGAAAGGAGGATATTTTTAAAAAAATAAATTATCCCTTGAGTGAGAGGATTATTGGAAGAACATCAGTGACTCTGTGAACTGGATTATAAGAATTCTCAGGCTGTATGTGTTTGCCCTTCTCCCCATCATATTCAGTGCAACCCGGGAAGCCTGGTGGTACTTATCTCTACAATACAGACCGTTTTCACTTTTCTAACCTTTGCTTCCTTCCTCCAGGAAAGAAAGAGTGGCAAAAAGGAACAAAGTCTCTGGTGGCCATGCAAGCACTATGTCATCATCTCTTGTGTGTACTCCAACCTCTTTGATTCTGTTCCATAGAATATTTGTACTTCAGCATCATGAAGGAGCAAACGCTGTTTTTGTATTTTAGAGAAAGTTTTGGTCATAATTTACACTATGTTTTACTGAATTTGGTGTACCTAGCAGTTGTGCATAAAGTTGCTGGAGAGAAGTAATAGAGGCACTGGGCTTATGGAGGTTCAATCCCCAAGTCGAGAAAATCTCCTGGAGAAGGAAATGGCAACCTGGTCTAGCATTCTTGCCTGGCAAATCCCATGGACAGAGGAGTCTGGAGGGCTACATTCCATGGGGTCGCAAACAGACACAACTGAGCACATGCACACAACACAACGCAACACACGCTCAGAGAACAGAAATTATCTCTGGTGAAATATTATTAAGAATCCACACGTGTTTTTACTTTATCTTCCCTTCCTAAGTATTTGTATTTTCTAGGACGGCTTTATAGATTACCCATGAATTATTTTCACAGTTATGATGATGGGGATCCAAATACTGCCTTTTGACACCACAGATTTGTCTCCCAACGGATGCAGTCATTCTTTCCATCTCAAACAACCATGGAGAAAATAGGGCTGAGGCGTAATAGAGCTTAAAATCAACTTTATTATATTGAATTTCTCCAGAATTGAGAAGATATCTCATTTTTTTCTATAGCCTTCAGGTAAACACTTCCAAAGAGGTATTTTAATAACCATTTAAGCACACAAGGACAGCTGTTCAGGTGGTTTCAGAGAGGATGAAAAATTGCATATGTCATCTGCCAGAGCACATACTAAATTACCTTGCCTACAGAAACTTTTTATTGGCCTAGAAGATATTTATTAGCCCACTTGAGTTGTTAGAAAAACAATGTCCTAAACTTCCTATGGCAGAAAATAGATCAATGAAAATTCAGTATCACTTTAATCTTTTAATACGTACTCTGTTATTAGTGGCCTAAATTTCTTTGACAGAACATCAATGAAAACTCTGTTTCACTTTCATCTTTTACTATACTCTCTGTTACCATATTTCTGTGCTTATTAACAGCATTTGTCAAGGATTTGACCATTTTCTTAATATGTATTATTTAACATTTCATACAATATATTCAATCAGAAGAACACATAGTTCACATAGGTTCAAATTATTTTCAGAGATTTAAGTTGTACATTGCAAGCTACCTTTCTAAGTACTTAC
>SJYT01035542.1:0-62888 GCA_006410635.1 Cephalophus harveyi
CATCAATTGCTGACATCAAAATTCAGTGACCTCTGTTACTTGCTGTGAGAACTGTCCTAACCCAGAATTTTCAGCTGCAAGTGGTGTAATTCAGAAGTTGCTTACTGAACTGAATTAAGGGTTTGTATTAGGGATAAATACTGTGGGAGTAACTCTGGTATACTGGGTTGGTGGTTTTGTGCAGGAAGCTTAGAATTCCACAGCTCTTATAATGGTTGTATACTCTTCTGGCTTGTTTCCCAGATTTGCTTGAAAAGGGTCAGAAGACAGGATGAAATTAATGACATATGAATGCTAACACCCAATTAGAGGTGTCTTCAAAGGAATAATTAGGCTAGACTTAATAAGAGGAGATTCTGAGAAGAAAAAGCTTTAGGCAAATTATACTCTGAAAGAAAAGATGTGAAATAAGGCAACTCTAGGAGACTGGAGTTGATTAAAACTTCAGGAAGTGATTTTATCTACTTATCTTAAAAATAATATAAACATAGTGAGACAAATGAATGGAGAGGGGTGGTCACTGAGTCCAGACTAGGAGCAGGGGTCTGAACACTGGTACCCTTCCTCCAGCACATATCCGGAGACTGTAATTTTAGGACCCCTATTCTCTTTATAATGGGGAAGGAAATGGCAACCCACTCCAGCATTCTTGCCTGGAGAATCTCATGGACAGAGGAGGCTGGTGGGCTACAGTCCATGGGGTCGCTAAGAGTCAGACACGACAGAAGCGATTTAGCATCCTGGTGGCTAAGGTGGTAAAGTGTCTGCCTGCAATGCGGGAGACCTGAGTTCAATCCCTGGGTCAGGAAGATCCCCTGGAGAAGGGAATGGCAACCCACTCCAGTATTCTTGCCTAGAAAATCCCATGGATGGAGGAGCCTGGTGGGCTACAGTCCGTGGGCCACAAAGAGTCGGACACGACTGAGTGACTTCACTTTCTTCTTTCCTTTCTTTCTTAGGAAGGAGGACAAGGTTTTTGCTTTTCAAAATAACAGCAGCAGCAACAGCGGCAGCAGACACGTAAACTGTGCTTCCCACCTACAATGCTAGCTCTCTGTTTCATTTTCCTCATCTGTAAATAGGGATTCCACGATTATCAAATCCCCACAACAAATCCCGGAGTGCAAAAAGTGACTTGCTCAAGGTCATATAGGCAGGGATTATCAGAAGACAGATCGACCCCAGTAGTCTGGGGCGGAAGCTTAAACTCTCATTCAAGCGTTTTAAGAATGGAAAGGGACACAGGCAAAATGCAATCTTTCTCAGCACATTTATTTTAGTGTAAACTCTCCAATGCCTCCCTCCGCCACCCCACCCTTAGCCTCTTAATTGGTGAAACGCAGCGCCTTCCTTACTTTGCTCTTGTCACGCTCCTTTTTTGACCAAAAACCTCCGGTGGGTAGATGTTAGGGAGCCTCTCCGTCAGTTTAAAGCGCCCCTCCGGCATCCCGTCTTTCTTAGCGCAATAGGTAACAGGTAGTAGTGTGGTGGGCTGTATATGGAAAAATCTCTTTACTTTCTGCTCAGTTTTGCTATGAACCTACTACTGCTCTAAAAAAGCAAAGTCTACTGAAAAAAAAAAAAAAAAAGGCATGCTTGTCTTGTTCCAGAAATAGCAGAGAAACCACTGAGGTTTCTCTCCAGTGGAAGAGAGGGATAGAAAGATGGGCAGGAGCCCAGCCACCTAAGGCCTCTGAGGCCAAGGAAAGAAGTGTGAAAATGTCATTGTCTGGAGCCATTTAGTATTCCCAAGTGAGAAGGCAATGGCACCCCACTCCAGTACTCTTGCCCGGAAACTCCCATGGATGGAGGAGCCTGGTAGGCTGCAGTCTATGGGGTCGCTGAGAGTTGGACACGACTCAGTGACTTCACTTTCACTTTTCACTTTCATGCATTGGAGAAGGAAATGGCAACCCACTCCAGTGTTCTTTCCTGGAGAATCCCAGGGACGGCGGAGCCTGGTGGGCTGCCGTCTATGGGGTCGCACAGAGTCGGACACGACTGAAGTGACGCAGCAGCAGCAACAGTGACTTGTTTTTAGAAAAGCATAATGAGATGGAAATAGTTGATGGTTATAATGATGATTCTGTAAACTGAGTTAATTGAAGTTCTGTAAATTGAAGTAATATGCTTCATTTTCTAGAGAAATCTCTTTACAATGTACTACTATATCTACTTCCTTGAGTGAACATTTATAAGTTTTTAATACTTGAGTATATTTTCTAGCTATCCATGGCCTTTAAAGGGTGGGGTCTTTCCTGCTATTAGGGTGCCATGGGGCTAGGAACCATGTCCCTGTCGTTCATGACCCCTAAACATTCGCTTCTGCACTGGTTCTGCAAACAACCTCTGGAATCCAGCAGTTCCCCAGCCACGACTCTACAGAGAAGTTCAACCTATCTATAAATGTCATCCCCTCAAATTTCAGCAACATTCACACCTGAAACAGATTTTCAGTCTCCTTCCCTATTTGAAATCCCAAAGCAATGCAAGTTTCATGCTACTTAAATAACTCTTTAAGGTTAACTACTGGATGAATAGTAAAGGTGAAACAGAATATATTTATCTTAAACATTTCGGATTAGCTTCTCAGGAGCTAATAAGTAAAATAAATTGTATTCTTGATGTTTCATACAAGTTGATGTCATGATTCTGACCACATCAATTGCTGACATCAAAATTCAGTGACCTCTGTTACTTGCTGTGAGAACTGTCCTAACCCAGAATTTTCAGCTGCAAGTGGTGTAATTCAGAAGTTGCTTACTGAACTGAATTAAGGGTTTGTATTAGGGATAAATACTGTGGGAGTAACTCTGGTATACTGGGTTGGTGGTTTTGTGCAGGAAGCTTAGAATTCCACAGCTCTTATAATGGTTGTATACTCTTCTGGCTTGTTTCCCAGATTTGCTTGAAAAGGGTCAGAAGACAGGATGAAATTAATGACATATGAATGCTAACACCCAATTAGAGGTGTCTTCAAAGGAATAATTAGGCTAGACTTAATAAGAGGAGATTCTGAGAAGAAAAAGCTTTAGGCAAATTATACTCTGAAAGAAAAGATGTGAAATAAGGCAACTCTAGGAGATTGGAGTTGATTAAAACTTCAGGAAGTGATTTTATCTACTTATCTTAAAAATAATATAAACATACTGAGACAAATGAATGGAGAAGGGTTGTCACTGAGTCCAGACTAGGAGCAGGGGTCTAAACACTGGTACCCTTCCTCCAGCACATATCCGGAGACTGTAATTTTAGGACCCCTATTCTCTTTATAATGGAGAAGGAAACGGCAACCCACTCCAGTATTCTTGCCTGGAGAATCCCATGGACAGAGGAGGCTGGTGGGCTACAGTCCACGGGGTCGCTAAGAGTCAGACACGACTGAAGCGATTTAGCATCCTGGTGGCTAAGGTGGTAAAGTGTCTGCCTGCAATGCGGGAGACCTGAGTTCAATCCCTGGGTCAGGAAGATCCCCTGGAGAAGGGAATGGCCACCCACTCCAGTATTCTTGCCTAGAAAATTCCATGGATGGAGGAGCCTGTTGGGCTACAGTCCGTGGGGCCACAAAGAGTCGGACATGACTGAGTGACTTCACTTTCTTCTTTCCTTTTTTTCTTAGGAAGGAGGACAAGGTTTTTGCTTTTCAAAATAACAGCAGCAGCAACAGCGGCAGCAGACACGTAAACTGTGCTTCCCACCTATAATGCTAGCTCTCTGTTTCATTTTCCTCATCTGTAAATAGGGATTCCACGATTATCAAATCCCCACAACAAATCCCGGAGTGCAAAAAGTGACTTGCTCAAGGTCATACAGGCAGGGATTATCAGAAGACAGATCGACCCCAGTAGTCTGGGGCGGAAGCTTAAACTCTCATTCATGCGTTTTAAGAAGGGAAAGGGACACAGGCAAAATGCAAGTGTAAACTCTCCAATGCCTCCCTCCGCCACCCCCACCCCCCCCTTAGCCTCTTAATTGGTGAAACGCAGCGCCTTCCTTACTTTGCTCTTGTCACGCTCCTCTCTTTTTTGACCAAAAACCTCCAGTGGGTAGATGTTAGGGAGCCTCTCCGTCAGTTTAAAGCGCCCCTCCGGCATCCCGTCTTTCTTAGCGCAATAGGTAACAGTCACTGAAAACCCTTCAACAGACGCGTGGGTTTATGTCATTGTATTCACTGAGCGCTCAGAGTGGGAACGTTAATCAGCAATGAAAAATTAACTTACTTTCTAGGATACTTTTTTTTTTTTACTTAAAAGCCTAAAAAAGAAAAATCTCAGTTCACTTCTGAATAGAAACCTTCACCCTCAAGCTCTCACCCCTGCGCCTCACTGAACGGCACTGGCCACAAGGGGGCAGTGGCGGCCACGGAGTCGAACCTGGGGTCGTGCGCGGCGGCTCGGCCATCGCTTGCTCTCGCCTGGAGCGCGGCTCTCGGCCGTGGATTAGCGCAGCTGGGGACGTGGGAGGCCGCGGGCCCCGCCCCCGACCGGCGGCGGCGGCCCAGCGCGGCAGTCTGCGCTGCAAGCGGAGCGGCGCGGAGGGCGCGACCAGCGGGTGGGGGCTCAGGAGCGTGTACTGCCTTCGGGGCTCCTCTCCGCGCGCCAGGGCGCGGGCACCACCGCGGGCCCCTCGGGCGGGCGCCAGGCTCAGGGCGCCGGGGGTCCGGGGGCAGCCCGCCGGGGTGCCGGGACCATGGCGCTGCGCGCCCGGGCGCTCTACGACTTCAGGTCGGAGAACCCGGGCGAGATCTCGCTGCGGGAGCACGAGGTGCTGAGCCTGTGCAGCGAACAGGACATCGAGGGCTGGCTCGAGGGGATCAACAGCCGCGGAGACCGCGGCCTCTTCCCGGCCTCTTACGTGCAGGTGATCCGCGCCCCCGAGCCCGGCCCGGCGGGCGACGGCGGCCCGGGCGCCCCGGCCCGCTACGCCAACGTGCCACCCGGCGGCTTCGAGCCCCTGCCTGCCGCGCCGCCCACCTCCTTCAAGCCGCCACCCGACGCCTTCCAGCCGCTGCTGCAACCGCAACAGGCGCCGCCGGCGAGCACCTTCCAGCCGCCGGGCGCGGGCTTCTCGTACGGCGGGAGCGCCCTGCAGCCGTCGCCGCAGCAGCTATACGGCGGCGGCGGCTACCAGGCCAGCCAGGGTAGCGACGATGACTGGGACGATGAGTGGGACGACAGCTCCACCGTGGCTGACGAGCCGGGCGCGCTGGGGAGCGGCGCTTACCCGGACCTCGACGGCTCGTCGTCTGGGGGCGTCGGCGCTGCTGGCCGCTACCGCCTGTCCACGCGCTCCGACTTGTCGCTGGGCTCCCGCGGCGGCTCTGCGCCCCCGCAGCACCACCCGTCGGGGGCCAAGAGCTCGGCCACCGTGAGCCGTAACCTCAACCGCTTCTCCACCTTCGTCAAGTCGGGCGGGGAGGCCTTCGTGCTGGGTGAGGCGTCGGGCTTCGTGAAGGATGGGGACAAGCTGTGCGTGGTGCTGGGCCCCTATGGCCCCGAGTGGCAGGAGAACCCCTATCCCTTCCAGTGCACCATCGACGACCCCACCAAGCAGACCAAGTTCAAGGGCATGAAGAGCTACATCTCGTACAAACTGGTGCCCACGCACACGCAGGTACCGGTGCACCGGCGCTACAAGCACTTCGACTGGCTGTACGCGCGCCTGGCCGAGAAGTTCCCCGTCATCTCGGTGCCCCACCTGCCCGAGAAGCAGGCCACCGGCCGCTTCGAGGAGGACTTCATCTCCAAGCGCAGAAAGGGCCTCATCTGGTGGATGAACCACATGGCCAGCCACCCGGTGCTGGCACAGTGCGACGTCTTCCAGCACTTCCTGACCTGCCCCAGCAGCACCGACGAGAAGGCCTGGAAGCAGGGCAAGAGGAAGGCCGAGAAGGATGAGATGGTGGGCGCCAACTTCTTCCTGACCCTGAGCACGCCCCCCGCCGCCGCCCTCGACCTGCAGGAGGTGGAGAGCAAGATCGAAGGCTTCAAGTGCTTCACCAAGAAGATGGACGACAGCGCGCTGCAGCTCAACCACACAGCCAACGAGTTCGCGCGCAAGCAGGTGACCGGCTTCAAGAAGGAGTACCAGAGGGTGGGGCAGTCCTTCCGCGGCCTCAGCCAGGCCTTTGAGCTGGACCAGCAGGCCTTCTCGGCCGGCCTGAACCAGGCCATCGCCTTCACCGGAGATGCCTACGACGCCATCGGCGAGCTCTTCGCCGAGCAGCCCAGGCAAGACCTGGACCCGGTCATGGACCTCTTGGCGTTGTATCAGGGCCACCTGGCCAACTTCCCCGACATCATCCACGTCCAGAAAGGTAAAGCCTGGCTTTAAGAGCGTACTGTGTGGGATGTGTTGTTCAGGCTGAGAGGGTCACTTTGACAGAAGTCCCATTGTCTGTTTCAGATTAATATTCCACAGGTCGGGATCTCGGCAGGGATGTGGGCAGCCAGGCGGTGCCCCAAGGGTAGGGCGGGTGGTGGGCTGGTAGCTTCCTCCTTAAAGTATTTCCAGACAGGCTGCGGGTACACTCTTCAGAGGAGGTTGGGAGAGCACTTTTGACAACAGTGCTGTCATTTTAGAGTTTGAATAGTTGGGTAATGAGCTTCTGGGATCGGTCATCTTGTGTCTAGGGTAGAATCAGAAGGGGACCCAGGCCATGTTAGGCATCCATTTGAACACTGGCAGTGTCACTTAGCCTTGGGTTTCGGGAAGTGTGGAAATCAGGGGCAAGAGTGGATATCTGCAGAAAGGTAAGTCCTGCTTTTGCCCCTCTGCTCATCTCAGCTCCTGCATTGATAGAGAAATTAGGGTCAGTTCTCTGTAGGTACTACTTAAGTGGGGCGGCATAGGAGTTTCCTGCCCAGGCTTCTTGCTTGCAACCTTTGTAAAATAAGGTAAAAGACTCAGCCAAATTTCAGGAAGTTTTAAGAAAATTACTCTCTTTAAGCTTGGTCATTTTCAATTTGGTGTCTACTTACCGACTGAAATTAAGAGTATTATTTAGGAAAATGATGTAGGGAAGCCATGCAGAATGTATAGGATCTGAGTATTGTGTCTGAGAGCAGTGTTTCTGGTATCTCAGCGAGTTAGCTGCCCAACTGTCAGAGCTTGTTTTATTTAGTCGTCGTTAGTGTCCCTAAAGACTGAAGTTTGCAGATTGTTTTCTTAGAAAATAAATTAGAGCAGAATTAGAGCAGTAATTCCTGCCTTAACGTTACTCGCTGGCTTGCATTCTGATAGCCTGCCTGGAGAGGGGTTGGAGTGGGGAGGCAGCCTTGCTGAGAAGGTTTTCGGTTCAGTGTGGGGGAGGGGAAGAGGACAGGCTGTGCGTGGTGCTGGGCCCCTATGGGATGAAGGGGTGGAAACCTCCTGGCCCTGGGTATTGAGTCGCTCACTGCCCTTTCAGGTGGGACAGCCCATTTACAAACAGCCCAGATCTTTAACCTGTTCTTCCTGGTATTAAACTAAAGTTTGCCTCTCTTGGTTCTCTTTCTGTTGCCTGGAAACACACGCAGTAAGTTTCTTCCTCGTCATGTCAGCCCATCAGACCTTTTGGGACAGCAGCTTCCTTCCCCTCTGCTGCACTCCTGCCTCTTCCGAGTAGGTGACAGGCTTCTAACACCCCAGAGCGGGGTCCGGCAAACATGCTGGTCCTGGTGTAGTCCCTGCTAAAATGCGCTGCCCCAAACATCTGCAATACTAGTTTCAGTGGAGAACAGTAACCTTTTTGACAATTTACATCTTGTAAGGTTAAATTAGCTGTTTGGGCAGCCATATCACTATCGACCTGCATTGAACCTGCATCTTTGTTCCCTGTGACCCCCTTTTTTGCATAAATTGCTATGAATTGTTGATATTTTAGTCGGTGTACATGCTGGTCCTGGTGTAGTCCCTGCTAAAATGCGCTGCCCCAAACATCTGCAATACTAGTTTCAGTGGAGAACAGTAACTTTTTTGACAATTTACATCTTGTAAGGTTAAATTAAGCTGTTTGGGCAGCCATATCACTATCGACCTGCATTGAACCTGCATCTTTGTTCCCTGTGACTCCCCCTTTTTTGCATAAATTGCTATGAATTGTTGATATTTTAGTCGGTGCTGGTGCAACTGACTCTTTGAGCCTTTAATGCAGGATCTAACATTTAAATTCCACTGTGTTGCATCATTCTGGATCCAGTGCTGGGTGCCTTTTTACCTGTTTCTGTGAGTTTATGCAGATTGTTGGTAAACAGTTGAAAGGGTGGAGCCAGGTACAGACCCTTGCAGTCACACACAGGTGGCTGGCTACTACAGGGCAGCGTCAGTTCATTCGGTGGTTTTCCTGTCTTCAGACCACACACTCAGCCTTGTTGAGTGGCTCTGCTGTCCAAGTGATTGGAAAATACTTGATGTTTGCCATAAAGTCTATTTTGAGTTTATATATAGTCTGTTAATTTAACACTAGAACTAAAATTGTCTCCTATTGGGATTTGAGAAGCTTCCTTCATTAAAACCAGTACCATTTTTACGTTGTTTAAACAATTCAAGGGCCCTAAACATAATCTTCAGGAACTTCAGAAAGAACATCAGTTGATATTCAACATGGTTTGTTTCTGCTGTAGCCTTGGTGTGTGATGTACAGGGGAGGCTGTGTCCCTGGATAACATGTCTTTAGAACGTACTGCCATTTAGAGCTGTAGTGTGCAATGCATACAGCTAAAAGCATTTGTTTACAGCCAGCATTTATCAAGGATGCTAGTGTTGGCCGTTTTAGGAATACAGATGAGGCTTTAAACCCGGCTGAAGCTTTTTGAACATGTTCTGGATGTTCACATGATTGTATAGAGCAGAAGAAACATCCCCCTCCTGCCCCTACTACACAGTTGCTGTTGGAATGAATCTTCATCTGAGCACTTGGGAATTTTGTTTACAAGTTGTTTTTTCCTTCAGGATCTCAAAACATAATCATATTGTAGGCCTTACTGTGACTTTTGAGAGAAGAGTCAAAAAAAAAAAAAAAGTGAAAATCTTTAAGCAGTTTGTGTGATCTTTTGTTGTAAGTATTTGGCCCAAAGTTTATGTTAAGTCTTTGTTGTTTTCAGTAAGAGAAAAGTGGTTTTATCCCTTTTACATTTTACATGTTCTAATCATATATTACCCTGGAGAAAAGCTTGGCAACCCACTCCAGTATTCTTGCCTGGAGAATCCCATGGACAGAGGAGCCTGACAGGCTACAGTCCATAGGATTGCACAGAGCTGGACACGACTGAAGCGACTTAGCACGCACACAATCATATCTTAAGAGACCCACATTCAGTTGAGTCAGAAAAAGATTAGAAAGTACTTTTTGATTACTAAAGCAGTTAAGAAGGGGCGTTAGTTAGTTCTTTTTCTCCCTTAATTCTTGGGGGAGAGGACGGGCCCATTAGACTCCTGGAGCCTCTTATCCAGGAGACTGCTGCCAGCTTTCCCAGAGTTTTGGACCTGAGTTCTTTCATGCTGAGTCTGTAAGCCACACATAACTCTTTAAGTTAGTTACAGTTCAATAAAATTTTAAAAATTCGGTTCCTTAGTCATACTAGCTATACTTCAAATGCTTTATAGCCAGCGGCTACCATACTGGACAACAGAGATGAGGCCCGTTTCCGTCCTTGCTCTAGGTTCCCATTGGACCGTGTTGAGCTGGACTGTTGGCCAGAGTTTAACTGTCCATCCTGTCACGGGTTTCTCTGGCAAATTGATCTTTTCACATACTTCCAGATAGTTTTCTTTTCTCTTTATTATCACCTGGCATCCCCTGTCTATATGGACTTAAGGGATAAAAAGTAGGCGGGGAAACAGGTCCTGCTAGATCCTTCTCTACAGAACATCCTGGGTACCCAACCATTGAATACTTGTCCAGCGGGAGGAAGTCCACCGGCTTTACAGCTTGCCTTCATGGCCGGTTCAGAGAACCCAGCTGGGTTCCGGATAACATTTGAGGCTCATAAGGAACCATCACCAGAAAGAGGGTGGAAAACGTAAATACCCTGCAGTGTGGTTGACTGGGGTTTACTAACCGTGCTTAGTACTGAAACCACCACTTACACTTAATAATGGTTTTAGTATAAGTGCTTTCTGCAAAAATGAAGAGAGCCTTGTGTTTCCTTCAGTGAAAAGGGAATGTTAGAATTCTGATTTTTTTTTTTAATCTACTGATGAAGTCTTAGATAAACAGACCTATTTTGGTTCATGGAGTTCAGTGTAGGAAGAAGGCAGTTTTCTGTAGTCTGAGGTACAGTAGATGGAATTCAGAACCTGTTTGAATTTTAATCATATTTTGCTTTGTTGTCACAGGAGCCCCTTAAATTCTTTGTTCATGGACGGTTCATTGATTGCTGATAACCAGCCTACACGGGTCTATCAGTGAGCTTTGTAACCCTGTGCTCTTGATTTTCTTTTCTTGAAATGGCAGCCTCTTATCCCCTTCCTCTTAATCGTCCCTGCCTGCTATATGCTTTTATAATGCCAGTGTTAGTGAGTTTGGTGTGGTGTGTAGAATATATTTCACTATCAGTTTCTTAGCATATTCAATTCTGTTTCCAAAGATACGATTAATCTTTGGTATTTAATGAAGCTTAATCTGGAAGGCAGCAAGGGATGGTGGTTTAAAAGCTTTGGGCTTATCTCTTGGGGAATTCTGTGAAAGGGAAAGACTGTAATGTTAGATGATGAGAAATGTTGGTTTCATCTTTGTTTATGAATCTGGACTAGATAGCCAGAGGCAGTGACTTAAAGGGAAATTGTATTCCAGAGAAAAGGTGTAAAATCATGTAAAAGTGATTGGTTGGTAAAGTATAGTCTGAGTATGTAAAGCGGGGATGCAGAACCAGACAAATAAACAGTCAGTCCTGTTTTCTGTGCTTGTAAATTAAACACGCCAGGTCTACTTCACTGCCATCTGTAAGTGGTCCAGACGGAGCTTTCTTTTGAACAAAAAACAACCCCAGGACCTCAGGAATGGTACACCAGTAGTGAGCCTGTCAGTCTTGTGGGTAGAATTTCACCATTGTGCTTCCTGTCAGCCCAGGGAGGGCTGGTCTTCTGTCCCTCAGACATTAATTAAAGATAGCCAGGGTCCCGGCAGGGCACTCGAGGTGAGACTGGGCCACTGCGAGCCCTTCGCTCTCTGCTGCCCATTCTCCTGTGTCTAAACATAGTCCTGAGAAGGTGGTGCCAGAAATACAGAGAAGAGGTCTATTAAGCGGGCTGTTTACAAGCTCATCCTTACTTTGAAACCTCTGGGCTCGCAACTGAGGTCATTCACCTTTTTGGCTTTAGTCTCATCTTTAACTGTACCATGTCTCTTCCCCCATCCACTCCCAGCTATTTTTTAAGGAGACTTCAGTTCCAGCCTTAAGATTTGGCCCAATCTGTATTTTCTTAGTGGAGACCAGGTTGCCTTTGGGGTTTTTATTATGGATGACTGAATCCCTTGGTTAAAGCGTCAGTGTGACTGGCCACCGAATGTCTTGGTCACAGTCTAGGTGGGGACACTGCTCACATCACCTTGTCGTTGGTTTCTCTGACTTCTTTTTTGAGCCCTGAAGCCCTCTACAGAATCGTATCAGGAAGTCTGGGCTGTTAGGCCGGTCACTGTAGAGCCCAGAGGTGGCAGGGACCCGAACCTCCACTCACGGTCTTCTGAGGAGTCTTGGGCTCAGCTGGACTGTCTGTTCTCTTGAAGTGTCATATGCACAGGCTCCTATCTGGTCGTTTTTGAATTTTCAAAGACCATGTGGAACCCAAACAACCCTTACCAACATGACACTTTTCTTAAACAGATTCCTTCTTTTCAGGCTAAATACTCTGCTGTCTCTTGAAGTGTTTTTTAAAACTAAAGTTTCATATCAAATGAGATTTAATTTGCTATCTATTTATGATGATCACACACACACACACAGATAGCACACTAATGCTTAGCTCTGTTTAGAGAGACTGTGCCCAGAAGACCTGAACTGTTTTTCATCCCATGTTTACGGAGCATAGACTCGATTTGTGTCTGCAAGAGGGACGGACAGGACTCTGATTCTCATGGAGGTTTTTGTTGTTGTTGCAGTGGAGGTGCAGAGGAAGTCCCATCACGGAGTCTTTTGACTGGTGGCAGGGAAGCTGTGTGCCAGGGTGCTGAGAGTCCCCGGGGCTACACAGAGCAGATGGGGTTGATCTGGGTCTGATGAGGGGCTGAGTCGGCTCTAGAGCCCCGCAGCAGAGTCCGGTCACCATGGGCCAGCCCGACATCTGGGTGACCAGATGTGAGGGGATCCTTGGGCCGCTGTTTTAACCTCTGTGAGCCCCATTTTCTCCCTGACAGAGTGGGAACACTTCCTCATAAGGTCATCGTGAGGACCAAATGTTACGGTTCTTAGTAGTTGCTCACTAAGCAATTGATTTTGCAAAGTATAAAGGTACTTTCAAGATGGGAGATGCTCTCCCTTAAAAGACAATTCCGGAGCTCTTATCATCCCTTCAGGCGGCCTTTTACCAGCAGAATTGCAAAGTATAAAGCCCCATAGAGTCACGGGTACAATAGTTGCGTGCTGTATTTTAATGCAGCTGTTGTTTTGCACACCAGGGAAAATGGTGACAGAGGAATAACCCTTGGTGTGATTGGAGTCCCCAGTTTGCTGTTGTTCACATTAAGGGTTTATGTAAATTGTCCCTTGTCAGCCTCTCTCTTCCTCCAAATTACTGTGTCCTTGCAGAAGTGCTGGCATTTCTGAGCTTCAGTTCTATCACCTGAAACTGTGAGGTTCATGGTTTCCTAGATATCGTTTTGTTGGTTAACTCTTTTAATAGCATCGTTCCTGCATTGAAAATAAAATATTCCAAAAAAAAAAAGAAAAGAAAATATTCCAAAGTATATAGTGAACATTTTGACCTTGTTTCAGGGTAGTTTCAAGAGCATTCTATTTGTTTATGTGACTCTGTAATCTAGGGGCATGAAAATCCTTTATCGGTTGGCATGAAAGAAGAGTCACGCACATTTAGTTCAGATCAGCAAACACGCATCCAGGGCTTCCCCTGTCAGGTGTTGCGAATGTGCAAGTGATGACTCCCTGGCCTCCTGCCTGTGATGAGAGCTCCCAGGTGTTCCGACGCCAAGGCGTGCTGGGTGGCTGGAGTAGCTTCCCTCTGACCCAGATAAGGGTGTAATTAATAGGGCCACCAAAGAGAGAAGGTGTGATCGGCTGTTTTCCCTCCTACAAGCTGTAGTCACCTTGACTTCTAAATACTGTCTCCTCTTCAGACGTAGAACTAGTCTTGTATTGTTGATCTTGCATTTGTAGCTCGGTTAAACTTCATGGTTAAACGAATTTTAGTCCACATGTCATTTCTTCTCCCTTTCCTTGGAACTTTGTATCTCTCATTGTGATGTGACTCTTTTCTTCTGATAAAGAAGTTTTATTTGTTATTTAGCAGGTAAGGAGACACTGGTTGGGGAGGGGAACTTAACATCAGTTTATTCATGGGATCCTTTGAAAGGTAAACCTGATTTTATTCAACAAATTTTTAAGTGCCCATCATACATCAGACACTAGTAAAGATGCTAGGGTTGTACCAGAAGTCAAAGCAAAGATCACCACCCTTGTAGAGTTTGCATTCTAGCAGGGTGGAGACACAAAGAAAAACACACACAGTAATTATAATGTGTGTCCAAGTTTGTGTTCAGTTCAGTCACTCAGTCGTGTCCGACTCTTTGCGACCCCATGGACTGCAGCATGCCAGGCTTCTCTCTCCTTCACCATCACCCAGAGCTTGCTCAAACTCATGTCTATCGAGTCAGTGATGCCATCCAGCCATCTCGTCCTCTGTCATCCCCTTTTCCTCCTGCCTTCAATCTTTCTCAGCATCAAGGTCTTTTCCAGGGAGTCGCTCTTCGCATCAGGTGGCCAAAGTACTAGAACTTCAGCTTCAGCATCAGTCCTTCCAATGAGCATTCATGGTTGATTTCTTTTAGGATTCATTGGTTTGATCTCCTTGCTGTCCAAGGGACTCTCAGGGAACCGCACCTGCACCCACACCAGCCTCTCTGGGTCACCCCTCATGACACAGGCCAGTCCCCACCTCCAGAGTGTCGTGGGAAAAACACCTCAGTTAGAAAGAATCTGGCAGCCGGGACCCACGTGTGCCCACCACCCACCTGAATGCCACAGTCTGGGCCTGTCCCCACCTCCAGAGCAGGTCACTGGGGGACCTTGGGGCCGAGGGGGATTGAACGCTCCTAAGGGTGGCACAGAAGTAGGCCAGACCGCCAAGTCACAGGCGCTCTGGGCGCAGAAGACACTCTCCCTGCCCACCGCGGTGGCCCGGCCCAGGTAAGGCTGGGCCAGTTGGTCTCTGCAGCTGGTGGGGCGCAGGGCGATGCTGGTCGACCTGAGCAGGTGACCCCGGAGCTTGAGTCTGGAGCGCAGTGATAGTCACCCGTCTCATGGTATATGTTAGGGGGGAAATAAAAGTGGAACAGAACAGGTGGACTTGAGGAGGCAGAATGAGGCACGTATTGAAAAGCATGATCATCGAGGCCTCGTTGAGAAGATGAGATTTAAGGAGGTGAGGGAGTTAACCAAACAGGTGTGGGGGAAGAGTTCTTCAGGCAGGAGATACAGCTGGAGTAAAGGTGCTAGTGTGGGTGTGTGCTGGGCCTGCCAAGGAGCGGCAGGGAGACCAGGTGATGGGTGCTGAGAGAGTCTGAGTAGGAGGTGAGGTCCCAGAAGTTTCGGGCTTCATAGGTCATTGTCAGGATTTGGAGTGAAAGCCCTAGTTTGTTGGGAGCCATTACAGATTTTGAGGGAAGGAGTGATATACCAGTAGACCTTTTAACAGACTTACTCCACTTGCTGTGCTGAGAAGAGAATGGGCAGGGATGAGGCAGGGTGGGGAGGTCAAAGGTAAGAGATGCTGCTACTGCTGCTAAGTCACTTCAGTCAAGTCCGACTCTGTGCGACCCCATAGACGGCAGCCCACCAGGCTCCCCTGTCCCTGGGATTCTCCAGGCAAGAACACTGGAGTGGGTTGCCATTTCCTTCTCCAATGCATGAAAGTGAAAAGTGAAAATGAAGTCACTCAGTTGTGTCCGACTCTTAGCGACCCCATGGACTACAACCCACCAGGCTCCTCTGTCCATGGGATTTTCCAGGCAAGAGTACTGGAGTGGGGTGCCATTGTGTTCTCCAAAGGAAAGAGCTAGGGGCCAGTAAATCTGGTAATGTGGCTGAGAGATGGTGAGGCAGTGAGGTTTCACTCTAGATTGATTTTAAAGATAGGATCAGCAGGTTTTCCTAAAGGAACGGATGTGGCACCTGAGAGGAAGAGGAGACCTCAGAGTGAGTTTAGTTTGGGCTTCACCAATGCTAAGAGTGGAGTTTCCATCAACTGAGATGAGGGAGGCTGTGAGTGTGACACGGGTGGGGACGGGCTGTTAGGACTTGAGTGTAATTCTTGAGGGTGGACAGGCTCCTGCATTCTGTTCCACATCACCTCCACCCAGCGCATTCACAGTCAAGCCCCAGGTCAAGTTCCTGTCCTCGGAATATCCCAGCCCTTTGCTAAGTCGTCTTTGCTGATAGAATGCTGGCTGGTGTGCCAGAGACTGTATGTTGCTTGGTTAGTGTGCAGGGATCGTGTTTTTATGTTCCTTAAGTATAAAGTTCCACTATTTCATACATGTGTGAAAATGAAGTCGCTCAGTCATGTCCGACTTTTTGCGACCCATGGATTGTAGCCCACCAAACTCTTCTGTCCATGGGATTCTCCAGGCAAGAATACTGGAGTGGGTTGCCATTTCCTTCTCCAGGGGATCTTCCTGACTCAGGGATAGAACCCAGGTCTCCCGCATTGCAGGCAGATGCTTTAACCTCTGTGCCACCAGGGAAGCCCCTCATACATGCATAGTTTAATGAATGCTTGTTGAATTAATGAAGTAGGCACTCCAAAGTACTTCTTGGTTAATTTTGAAATAGATTTCTTCTGTGATTTATAGAATGTTTTTGTTTTTGTATTTATATGATGATGGATAACAGGATTTAAAAGCGTACAGGAAATAAAGATAGGATCTGGATGTGTTTTATGGGTGAAGTCTTGAACATGTGAGCAGTTTAAGTCTTAGACTTAAGTATCTATGAAATGACTTTCCAAAATTCACTGGAGTTGGGAGGAGGAAAGGAAGTTTGGAAATGCTTCATTTTATGTGCTAGAAAAATTATGTACCTCATGATTAAACTTTATATTGATTCTTGGTGTTTAAACTCGTGTATCGTATGTTTCTCTCCTCTTTGGTAAGCTTTCGTGATACTACTCTTTCTCTGGGGTCCCTTTTGCTTAATTCAAAACGTGTGAATTAGAGCATGTGTGTTCAGGGTGTTAAGTGACTTGGATACACAAAGCACTGGGTGTGGGTGTTGAGCAGGAGGTGCCTGCCCTCAGGGAAGATGCAGTTCCATGAGGGAGGGAGAGTGTGTGTGCAGAAAACTGAAATCAGAGGTGGCTGTAACTTAGTGCCTGTGTAATAATAGTGCGTGAGAGTCCAGGGTTGTGTTAGAGGTTTGAGTGGTAGCATTGGTTTTCCCTTTGAAAGATAGTTGTATTTTGCCTTTTGGAGGAACATTGAGGGACAGTGCATGGTTGATCCTGGGAATGCTTTAGGATAGGTTTGATAAGCATATAAGAGCTGATACACTCCATCCCCAGAGCTTAGGTCACTGAGGGAGGCTGACAGGTGAGTTAGCTGTCACTATGCAGTGTGACCCATACAGGCGTGGTAGCACATGCCATGGTGTGAAGTAGGAAGAGGAGGTGTGGTTACCTATGCAGATCAAGGGTGGCTCCTCCCTGTCTCAGTCGAAGAACAGTTTTGAAAAGCAGTTGGGAGTTTGCCTGGTGGGCAGCGCAGGGAAGGGCGTTCTGGGCAGAAGGAACCATAAGTACAAAAATCAGGGACTAAACCCGGCTGCCTCTGACATCAGCCTTGGCATGGTTGCAGCTGGACATAGGGCCCCTTCTGGATGCACTGAATCTGAAAGGCAGGAACATGTAGCCTAGACCCTGGAGTTCTTAAGAAAGGTCCTTGTGATTTTGATGCTGGAGGTGATGGAGAAGCCTCATGGAAGATTAACAGGGGTATTGATGTGCTTGGTTCTGCAGTCCTGGTGACAGGTGTGAAGGGTGGCTTGGGGTGGGGCAAGATGGGAAGTTCTTGCAATAATTCAGGCAAGACATGGTGAAACACTAAACTGAGAAAATGTCTTTGGGGGTGGGGAAGAGGAGACAGAAGGAGGTGTTGGCCAACAGGAGTGGGGCAAGGGGCAGGGAGAATAAAATGCCCTGCACACTGAGCCTGTGGAGCTGCCAGCAAAGATGCTAGATGATGCAGTGGGGTCTGCAGCCAACAGGTCAAACCCACCCAGGTGCCTGTTCATTTATAGCACTTGAGCTTAAGGGTGTTTTATATCTTTTTTTAATGGTTATATAAGCCTTAATTTTGCCTCAACTTGCAAAGCATCAAATATTTACTGTCTGACCCTTAAAGAAACTGTTTGCTGACTTTTGACTTCGAGGTCAGGCAGGTTAGGGAGTTGATGTATGTGTGGCTGTTGCTACCTTTTTTGAGTACTTACTGTGTGAGCAGCAGTATCCCGGACAGTCACATCCATTGCATCTAATTCTATTCAGGGGTGGGTGTGACAGCAGAGTGGTCATGAGCCTGGACCTCAACCATATGGGGCTGAGTTCCCACCAGCAGCTTCGCTCAGCCTCAGTTTCTTTGTGTGACACCTGGAATAACCATTTTCTATGGCAAATACGTCTCTAAACATTAATGATTAGCTGTTGAATTAGTTTGCCAGGACTGCTGTAACAAATTAACCACAAACTGGGTGGCTTAAGAAAAGTATAAGTTTATTCTTTCCCAGTTCCGGAGTCTAGAAGTCTGACATGAAGACATCGGCAGCGCCACTCTCCCTGCAAAGGCTGGAGGGGAGGATCCTTCCAGCTTCTGGTGGTTGCCGGCATTCCTTGCGGTTCTTGGCATGTAGACTCATGGCTCCAGTCTCTGCCTCCATCTTTACCCGGCAGTCTCCCTGTGTGCTCATCTCCTCTTCTTTTAAGGACACTACCACATTGGATTTAGGGCCCAGTCTTCCAGTATGACCTTGTGCTTGCATGCTCAGTCACTCAGTCATGTCCGACTCTTTGCAACCCCATGGACTGTAGCCCACCGAACTCCTCTATCCATGGGACTTCCCAGGCAAGCTTACTGGAGTGGGTTGCCATTTCTTCCCCCAGGGATCTTTGATCAAACCTGCGTCTCTTTCATTGGCAGGTGGGTTCTTTACCATTGAGCTATCTGGGAAGCCCAATCCAGTATAACCTCACCCAAACTAATTATGTGGGCAAAGACCCTGTTTCCAAATAAGGTCACAGTTCCAGTTCCAGGTGGATGTGAAGGAGATGCTGTTCAACCCAGTATAGCTATTTAACTCCCCAACTGGGTGCCAGGTGAGGCTCAAGGAAGTTGAGTGATTTCCAGGATCACACAGCTAATAAGGAGACCTAGGATTTGAGTTCACTTTTAGTCTTGACCTGAGATCAGTACTCTTTATGCTACAATGGGTAGGGTGCCTGCTAGAAAATTGTTTTATCCAATAGGCAGTCAGCAGCCACTAAAGGTTTGAAACTGAAGAGTGACTTCAGAATTGTGATAAAAGTAGCAAATGTACATTGAGGGTCTTTGTGTGCCAGGCATGGTGCTTTGCACTGGATTTTATCTATTTAAACCTCATGGAAGATTTTGAGGTCAGTTCTCTCACGATCCCCACTTTGCAGGGAGGAAGGCGGTGAGCCATAGAACCTAACTGTGAGCCCTTGGCATGCGTCCCCCGAGTGCAACCTGGTTCCCAGGAAGCTGCTCCTGTTGGCTGAGTACAGACCAGGCTCGAGGCGGGCTTTGAAAGAGCAGGTGAACTGAAGACACCTGTCAGGGAGAGTGAAAGGACTGGTGAGGGGTGGCTCTCTTGAATCTAGAGTTATTGTTTAGTTGCTAAGTCACGTCCAACTCTTTTGTGACCCTGTGGACTCTAGCCTGCGAGGCTATCCTGTGCATGGGATTTCCCAGGCAAGAATACTGGAGTGGGTTGCCGTTTCCTCCTCCAGGGCATCTTTCCGACCCAGGGATCCAACCCCCTTCTCTTGCGTCTCCTGCATTGCAGACAGATGCTTTACCACTGAGCCACCAGGGAAGCTTGAGTCTAGAGTTCCCTTTGAAGTTTTAAGTTTGAGTGACAGAAAGTAGTGATGCCAAGAATAGAAATAGGTAGGTTTAAGAAAAGAAAGACTGGAGTTAAAGAGAAGGAATGGGACTCAAGTGATCCTTAGAAAATCCCATTTTCTGGACTTTTTATTATATTTCGTTATATTGACGTTTGTGATTTTCACAAAAGCCCACCTATTGCCTGCAGTGAGAAATCTTTATAAATGCTAGTAAATGTCAGCATGGGTAATCTATAAATTTTCATGTTTTTTGAGTTATATTTTATGTCTGTTTTAAAATACTGTATTTCTATTTGTAGGTTGTTTTGACTTCGGATGTTTATTTATGATTGGTTCAGGAAGTCTAGATGTGGCCAGAGTAAAGACTCATAACCAGTGGAAACCTGGTCCCCGAAGGGACACCCCAGGGCCAAGAGTGTTCTTAAGTTTAGAACTGTTGATTTAGGAATCATCCCCAAAGTGTAGTGATTGTAAAGTGATGTGAAGTGCCGGTCATAATGGCCACAGCAAACACCACTGAGGGAAGGCATTAATGCTGGGCTGCTCACCACTTAGTACCCACCATAGCTTAAGTAGCAGCTGGTAATGCTGGGGTTTACAATTGCATTTCTAAAGTTAAAAACTAGATATTATTTGGGAAGAATACTTGAAAGAAAGAAAAAGATCCTTTGAAAATATTGTTCTAACGGTAGTAGTAACTGCAGCCCTCTCAGAAGCAGTCCTGGGAATCACGGATCTGGCTTTGGATGTGTCTGTTTCTTTTCTAAAGGGCCAGTGCCACCTCACTCTATTCTTCCGCCGTAGAGCGGGGCCTGTCTGCTTAGCTGCTTCTATTAGATTTATGTCAGCCTGCGTGCGTGTGTGCTCAGTCGAGTCTGACTCTTTTGCGACTCCAGGGGCGATAGCCCACCAGGCTTCCCTGTCCATGGGATTCTCCAGGCAAGAATACTGGAGTGGATTGCCATTTCCTTCTCCAAGGAGCTTCCCCATCCAGGGATTGCACCTGCATCTCCTGCATTGGCAGGTGAATTCTTTACTACTGTGCCACCTCTTAGCTTGGGCCTCCCTTTATCATCCTAGAAAAAAGAAACTTAAGGTTTTACCTTTGGTTAAAGGTAGTTTCCAAAGTCCATTTTAGTCTTAGGTATAGGTATGTTTTGTTGTATGTCAAAGGTCATTTAAATCCAAAGTACTGGCAGCTTGCAGATATCCCTGCTGCTGCTGCTGCTGCTAAGTCGCTTCAGTCGTGTCCTACTCTGTGCGACCCCATAGACGGCAGCCACCAGGTTCCCCCGTCCCTGGGATTCTCCAGGCAAGAACACTGGAGTGGGTTGCCATTTCCTTCTCCAATGCATGAAAGTGAAAAGTGAAAGTGAAGTCGTGCAGTCGTGTCTGACTATTAGCGACCCCATGGACTGCAGCCCACCAGGCTCCTCTGTCATGGGATTTTCCAGGCGAGAGTACTGGAGTGGGGTGCCATTGCCTTGCCGCTTTATTTGTACAGACCAATATCCATGCGTGTATATCAGGAAACAAGAGGATCAGGAATTAGGAACTATCCACTGTGCACTTCAGGCATCAAGTGTATTCTCTGAATTTTAACAACACTATGGATTCTGTTTTACAGCATTTGTTGTTTTATTCGAGTTTTATTGTATGTTCATGATTATTAAGAATATTCCTTCTACCTTATTTTGTTATGATTCTGTGGGTAGAAAACCTTTAAGAAAGAAAATGATACATGTTTTTCTTATCCTCAAATTTTGGTCTTTATCTCGATTTGCTTGGCCGTAGGCACATCAACATTTTCACCATTGTATCCAGAGTCTTCTGAAATAAAAACACTATTTTTACAGTATTCTCTTGAATCTATCATCCTAGTATCTTTATCATGTATTTAATACTTAATATAAGCTGAAACACAAGAACCTTTATTATATATAACATTTCTTAGCTGTGAACAGAACAACCTATGCTACAAATGAGCCACAAGAGATATAATCACGTGATTTCCGTCTTCATTTCTGGAACAAGGTGAGCTGTATGGATGTATGTACATAATGAGTAGAAGTAATCTAATGTTCTAAGATCTGGTGCACTCCAGTGAATGTTTTCATTCATACTAAATGTCATCCTGCCTCTACACTTCTGGTGATTGCTGAATGGAGCTAAAAGGGTTGCTTAATTAGGAAATAATAAGACTTTTACCAGAACAAACAGCTTCTTATTGTATCTTCAGGACCAAAACGTAGAGGCCTGAGTTCTTTAAGTGATTTTTTCATCATCAAGCAATCAGGTCTTTGTTGTTGTTGTTATTATTTTATTTTTTTTTTGTAATTTATTATTCTGGTCCTGCCCCTCTCTCTTCTTTTTGAATGACTCAAAAGTTCTCATTGTGAATTGAAAGTGAATTTTAAATTACTTGTATCTTTGAATTTTGATAGTTCTTGGCTCTAGGGACATTTTGTCCCTTCAAAAAGTTGCTCTCACTGACGAGTTCAGTGGTACTGTTTGCACCCTCTCAAGTTTATTTATGTGGTCCAAATCTGGAGCCCACTTAGTCAGACTTGATGCAGGAATAAATAGAATTGTGAGGTCCTGGAGGCGGTTCATGCGTGCCTGCTGGGTTGCTCAGTCGTGTCCTACTCTTTGCGACCCCATGGACTGTAGCCCTCCAGGCTCCTCTGTCAATGGGATTTCCTAGGCAAGAATACTGGAGTGGGTTGCCCTTTCCTTCTCCATGGAGGTGGTTCATGGGTTGCTTATCCCAACATGAGGCTTCTGGAGGCTTGGTGTGGTGTGGTGCCCTGTGTTTTGAGCCTGGTCCGTGGGGCTTTGAGATCTCAGGTAGGAGGCAGCCCCAGTTGGGCAGGTACAGGGAACTGCGTGGGTTAGGAAGCAGACCCAGATTCACATGTAGCTGACACCTTGAAAAGTTATTTACCTTGCCTAAGCCTCTTGTCCACCTCTGAAAACAAGTCATCCTTGCTTTTCTTTCCAGGTTAAAGATTAAATAAAAAACTAGACATGCCAGGTACAGACCACAGCTTTGCATAGAGCAGGTGCTCACATGGGACTGTTTTGCCTGGATGGATGGCCATCCTATCCTGCTCCTATTATGTAGATGTCAGTCTTTGTTTTGGAAGCTATTTTACTAATAAAAAAAAAATCAAAAAGTAAATATTGGAGCAGAGAGAGGGGAAGGAGGAGTCAACAAGTGGGTGGATGAAAACCAAAAGGAGGGAGGAAAGTGGAGGGGGAAAGAGTTACTGGGGAGTTAGCAGGGACCCAGCGGGGTGGGTACCAGTGATGAGAGGATAAGAGCAAAATAGGCCACGTTGGCCAAATTAGCATTTTCTTTCAACATTTTACAAGTACCAGGGAATGAAGAAAAACAGGTCTAGTTCACCCAGCTTCTGTACAGCTGTCCCTGTGCCCTTCATCCCGTCTCCTGTTCTGTCCCTCACTGCCTGGGTTTTCTGGGGTAGGGCCCCAGGAAGACAAAATCTTGTTAATGTTCTTGGCACATTCATGATTTCAAAATTAAATGAAGTGCTTACTTTTTTCTTCTAATTCTTTTTTTTTTTTTAAGGAAGAAAATGTAGCCTTTGGATCCCTGTTGCTTAGTGACTGAACCTTTTGTATAATTGGTCCGAGGAGGGACAAAGCATAGGAGAATAAGAGATTTGGTTAAGGAAAGGAAGGCGAAGTTCAGGTGCAGAAACTAGTGGGTTGGGAGCTTCTGGAGCAGCCAGCAAGCCTGGGGGGTAGGGTGGGGCCTGAGAAGGTGAAGGTGGAGGAGAGGGCCTTACCCAGAGAAACTGAAGGGAGGCCAGATAACTTTGACTGAGTTTAGAGCCTCCCTGGTTAAAATGTCTGAAGCACTGCAGTATGTGAGTGGGTTGGTTTTTGTTTTTGTTTTTTTTTTTGCCTCTTTCTGGTTTTGCTGGGTCAGAAGTTGCCAGGGCAGTGCTTTCTTTCTGCAAATCAGAAGGAGATGATACAGCAGAGTTTAGTGTAGTGTAACTGTATTTGCTAATGTGCTTTATAGTTCAGCTCACAGAACCGATCAGAGCTGACAAATGTAACACAGGATGATCAAATCTCTGAAAACAGGGTTGAGCAGCTGTTGTTGCTTGAGGGCAACAGAGAGCCGGCTGGTTGACTGTCCCTAACTGCCGTCCTGTTCTCTGCTGCCCTGGCATCACTGTTTGCTCTCTAGGGCTCAGACATCCCTTCTAGAGCAAGGCAGTCTCTGGCCAAGCCTGAAATCCTACCGCATTTTCTACTTGTATATGTATTACTTTTTAAATTGCAAGGGAAAAAATAAACATTATCTTTTAAAAAAGAAAATTGGGTACATTTTCCAAACACATTTTCCTAAGCGATTGCTCTCAAAATTTAAAGAAGTGGAAGACTGTTCCTGTTGGCTATTCTTCACATGTTCTCATTGACTAGATGATACCAGAGCGTCAGTGCTCTCATTCTAGAAAAAACAAAATGGCAATGAAATGCTTCCTGAACAGTTTTACTGATGTACATAATTTAATGGCATGCTGTGTAAATAATGTGATGCTTTTGAAAATGGTGCTGGCTTCCTGGATTGTAGTTAATCTATGAGTTTGAGCCCTTTGAGGTTATAATAATAATGAACTTAGTCATGTGATTGGATTCTATTTATGTGTCATTATTTTGTGTTCCCCACAGGCATGCGTAATATCATTCCTCTAAAATTGAGTGCATGTGGATTATGAATTAGGATGCTCCTTCTGGCCTGAACATACTTTAAAATTATCCTCACATTGGTGAAATACCAGAACATGGGAGGAGAGGGGTGGGAGTGAAGTTAGGACCTGAGTTCTGCTGAGTTTGGTGATGGGGAAGTGGGCAAAATGTCTCTCTCTGAGCCTGGGTAATTTCAATAAGTATCAAAAGGAACACAGTTAGGAATTTTGCATGTACAGAGTCAGCTAAGAATGCCGAAACAGTCTGGGAAAGTTGTTAACAGCAGGTCCTAAAGCAAAGTTGAAATACTGGTTTAGTTTTCCTTTCATGACTCCAAATGTAGAAAGGGAAGGACCCTCTTCAACAGAGTGGAGCAGAGGCCCTGACTGGAATGTTAAGTGGAAAGTGGCAGGGCTGGCAGGCAGGTAGGAAGAGCGGGTTCTTTGCCAAGAATTAGCTGTGGGACTTTGGACAAGTCACAGCCTCTTGCTAGAGAGACTGAAAAAAACTACCAAAACCTCATCTAACCTTCACAACCTTATAGCTTCATTGGAAAAAAAAAAAAAATCGGAGACCCAACTCTGCCCTTCTTACCAAGGACTCAGTTCTCCCAGCTTCCCCAGTGGGTACCTTGCCAAGGTGGACTGGTAGATGAGGCGGAAGTCTGTCACGGTCCTGCTCCATCCTTTGGAATAACGGTTTAGGGTGATCAGTTCCTGAGTGAACTTTCTATCCTGTGGAAATCCTTCAATAATTTGTCCAACTATTTTAATAGTTAGATTGAGTGCTCAGTTGCAAGTCCCTTCTCAGCCTGGAAGCCTTTTTAGGAGGGGTGACTCTGTATTATGAAAAGACTCTTTGCGGCCCATGGACTGTAGCCCACCAGGCTCCTCTGTGCATGAAATTTTCCAGGCAAGAGTACTGGAGTGGGTTGTCATGCCTTCCTCTAGGGGATCTTCCCAGACCCAGGGATCAAACTCGCATCTCTTATGTCTCCTGCATTGGCAGGCAGATTCTTTACCACCAGCGCCACCTGGGAAGCCCATCTCTGTACTCCTTTCTGCCTCCCCGCCACAGAGATTCCCTGAGGAAGAAACACCTGAAATGTGTCCAGCTCAGCCCAGTGTCCTGCATGGGAGCTAGATTGCTTTTGCCTGTTGGGGAGCACAGTCATGGGTGTGATGGAAATACATTGCCCACTTTCATGAATACCTTTTCCTGTACTTCTAATACCCTTGAAGAATTTATTTTTAGTTGTATAACTTGGGGAGGCTGCACCATTTTTCATGTATTACCTTCTTGTTATTTTGTCTTGTTATTGGTTATTAGTATCTTAATGAAAAATGTGTTCATTGTTCTGTAATGTCAGCCTCTTCTTATTTCATGTCAGAATTTAATAATTGCCTCTATTTTCTTTTCTTGATAAAATCTTATTTTGTCCATATATAACCCCATATAATGTTTGTCTTGTTTGTCTTTTAGCCCCAGAAATAATTTTGTAGTTATGTACTTGTGTTCCTACTCTGAAATGATTATTTTTTTGTAATTTATTATTCTGGTCCTGCCCCTCTCTCTTCTTTTTGAATGACTCAAAAGTTCTCATTGTGAATTGAAAGTGAATTTTAAATTACTTGTATCTTTGAATTTTGATAGTTCTTGGCTCTAGGGACATTTTGTCCCTTCAAAAAGTTGCTCTCACTGACGAGTTCAGTGGTACTGTTTGCACCCTCTCAAGTTTATTTATGTGGTCCAAATCTGGAGCCCACTTAGTCAGACTTGATGCAGGAATAAATAGAATTGTGAGGTCCTGGAGGCGGTTCATGCGTGCCTGCTGGGTTGCTCAGTCGTGTCCTACTCTTTGCGACCCCATGGACTGTAGCCCTCCAGGCTCCTCTGTCAATGGGATTTCCTAGGCAAGAATACTGGAGTGGGTTGCCCTTTCCTTCTCCATGGAGGTGGTTCATGGGTTGCTTATCCCAACATGAGGCTTCTGGAGGCTTGGTGTGGTGTGGTGCCCTGTGTTTTGAGCCTGGTCCGTGGGGCTTTGAGATCTCAGGTAGGAGGCAGCCCCAGTTGGGCAGGTACAGGGAACTGCGTGGGTTAGGAAGCAGACCCAGATTCACATGTAGCTGACACCTTGAAAAGTTATTTACCTTGCCTAAGCCTCTTGTCCACCTCTGAAAACAAGTCATCCTTGCTTTTCTTTCCAGGTTAAAGATTAAATAAAAAACTAGACATGCCAGGTACAGACCACAGCTTTGCATAGAGCAGGTGCTCACATGGGACTGTTTTGCCTGGATGGATGGCCATCCTATCCTGCTCCTATTATGTAGATGTCAGTCTTTGTTTTGGAAGCTATTTTACTAATAAAAAAAAAATCAAAAAGTAAATATTGGAGCAGAGAGAGGGGAAGGAGGAGTCAACAAGTGGGTGGATGAAAACCAAAAGGAGGGAGGAAAGTGGAGGGGGAAAGAGTTACTGGGGAGTTAGCAGGGACCCAGCGGGGTGGGTACCAGTGATGAGAGGATAAGAGCAAAATAGGCCACGTTGGCCAAATTAGCATTTTCTTTCAACATTTTACAAGTACCAGGGAATGAAGAAAAACAGGTCTAGTTCACCCAGCTTCTGTACAGCTGTCCCTGTGCCCTTCAGCCCGTCTCCTGTTCTGTCCCTCACTGCCTGGGTTTTCTGGGGTAGGGCCCCAGGAAGACAAAATCTTGTTAATGTTCTTGGCACATTCATGATTTCAAAATTAAATGAAGTGCTTACTTTTTTCTTCTAATTCTTTTTTTTTTTTTAAGGAAGAAAATGTAGCCTTTGGATCCCTGTTGCTTAGTGACTGAACCTTTTGTATAATTGGTCCGAGGAGGGACAAAGCATAGGAGAATAAGAGATTTGGTTAAGGAAAGGAAGGCGAAGTTCAGGTGCAGAAACTAGTGGGTTGGGAGCTTCTGGAGCAGCCAGCAAGCCTGGGGGGTAGGGTGGGGCCTGAGAAGGTGAAGGTGGAGGAGAGGGCCTTACCCAGAGAAACTGAAGGGAGGCCAGATAACTTTGACTGAGTTTAGAGCCTCCCTGGTTAAAATGTCTGAAGCACTGCAGTATGTGAGTGGGTTGGTTTTTGTTTTTGTTTTTTTTTTTGCCTCTTTCTGGTTTTGCTGGGTCAGAAGTTGCCAGGGCAGTGCTTTCTTTCTGCAAATCAGAAGGAGATGATACAGCAGAGTTTAGTGTAGTGTAACTGTATTTGCTAATGTGCTTTATAGTTCAGCTCACAGAACCGATCAGAGCTGACAAATGTAACACAGGATGATCAAATCTCTGAAAACAGGGTTGAGCAGCTGTTGTTGCTTGAGGGCAACAGAGAGCCGGCTGGTTGACTGTCCCTAACTGCCGTCCTGTTCTCTGCTGCCCTGGCATCACTGTTCGCTCTCTAGGGCTCAGACATCCCTTCCAGAGCAAGGCAGTCTCTGGCCAAGCCTGAAATCCTACCGCATTTTCTACATGTATGTGTATTACTTTTTAAATTGCAAGGGAAAAAAGAAACATTATCTTTAAAAAAAGAAAACTGGGTACATTTTCCAAACACATTTTCCTAAGCGATTGCTCTCAAAATTTAAAGAAGTGGAAGACTGTTCCTGTTGGCTATTCTTCACATGTTCTCATTGACTAGATGATACCAGAGCGTCAGTGCTCTCATTCTAGAAAAAACAAAATGGCAATGAAATGCTTCCTGAACAGTTTTACTGATGTACATAATTTAATGGCATGCTGTGTAAATAATGTGATGCTTTTGAAAATGGTGCTGGCTTCCTGGATTGTAGTTAATCTATGAGTTTGAGCCCTTTGAGGTTATAATAATAATGAACTTAGTCATGTGATTGGATTCTATTTATGTGTCATTATTTTGTGTTCCCCACAGGCATGCGTAATATCATTCCTCTAAAATTGAGTGCATGTGGATTATGAATTAGGATGCTCCTTCTGGCCTGAACATACTTTAAAATTATCCTCACATTGGTGAAATACCAGAACATGGGAGGAGAGGGGTGGGAGTGAAGTTAGGACCTGAGTTCTGCTGAGTTTGGTGATGGGGAAGTGGGCAAAATGTCTCTCTCTGAGCCTGGGTAATTTCAATAAGTATCAAAAGGAACACAGTTAGGAATTTTGCATGTACAGAGTCAGCTAAGAATGCCGAAACAGTCTGGGAAAGTTGTTAACAGCAGGTCCTAAAGCAAAGTTGAAATACTGGTTTAGTTTTCCTTTCATGACTCCAAATGTAGAAAGGGAAGGACCCTCTTCAACAGAGTGGAGCAGAGGCCCTGACTGGAATGTTAAGTGGAAAGTGGCAGGGCTGGCAGGCAGGTAGGAAGAGCGGGTTCTTTGCCAAGAATTAGCTGTGGGACTTTGGACAAGTCACAGCCTCTTGCTAGAGAGACTGAAAAAAACTACCAAAACCTCATCTAACCTTCACAACCTTATAGCTTCATTGGAAAAAAAAAAAAAATCGGAGACCCAACTCTGCCCTTCTTACCAAGGACTCAGTTCTCCCAGCTTCCCCAGTGGGTACCTTGCCAAGGTGGACTGGTAGATGAGGCGGAAGTCTGTCACGGTCCTGCTCCATCCTTTGGAATAACGGTTTAGGGTGATCAGTTCCTGAGTGAACTTTCTATCCTGTGGAAATCCTTCAATAATTTGTCCAACTATTTTAATAGTTAGATTGAGTGCTCAGTTGCAAGTCCCTTCTCAGCCTGGAAGCCTTTTTAGGAGGGGTGACTCTGTATTATGAAAAGACTCTTTGCGGCCCATGGACTGTAGCCCACCAGGCTCCTCTGTGCATGAAATTTTCCAGGCAAGAGTACTGGAGTGGGTTGTCATGCCTTCCTCTAGGGGATCTTCCCAGACCCAGGGATCAAACTCGCATCTCTTATGTCTCCTGCATTGGCAGGCAGATTCTTTACCACCAGCGCCACCTGGGAAGCCCATCTCTGTACTCCTTTCTGCCTCCCCGCCACAGAGATTCCCTGAGGAAGAAACACCTGAAATGTGTCCAGCTCAGCCCAGTGTCCTGCATGGGAGCTAGATTGCTTTTGCCTGTTGGGGAGCACAGTCATGAGTGTGATGGAAATACATTGCCCACTTTCATGAATACCTTTTCCTGTACTTCTAATACCCTTGAAGAATTTATTTTTAGTTGTATAACTTGGGGAGGCTGCACCATTTTTCATGTATTACCTTCTTGTTATTTTGTCTTGTTATTGGTTATTAGTATCTTAATGAAAAATGTGTTCATTGTTCTGTAATGTCAGCCTCTTCTTATTTAATGTCAGAATTTAATAATTGCCTCTATTTTCTTTTCTTGATAAAATCTTATTTTGTCCATATATAACCCCATATAATGTTTGTCTTGTCTTTTAGCCCCAGAAATAATTTTGTAGTTATGTACTTGTGTTCCTACTCTGAAATGTGTTTCCCTCTGATCCCTCCTATTTTTAATTTTTTTTCACTTTAAAACAGTTGCTGTGCCCATGAGTATTATAGGTCCTTTGTTTAATCCAGAAGCAACCACTTTTCACCTTAGGCTTTATTTTATTATTTCTCCCCCTTATTGTTTGATTTTCCTTACTGTTACAAAAGCAGGGTGACTGTGTGATGTTTGTGACAGAAGAGGCCTGGTAGGGGTTAGATTCCTCCTAAATTAGCCACTATCAAAGTACAGCTTCTGGGGGAGGGGAGTTTGGGGGACAATGGGTACATGTATATGTATGGCTGAACTCCTTCCCTGTTCACCTGAAACTATCACAACATTGTTAATCGTCTCTTCCCCAAAACTAAAGTTAAAAAAAAAATACAGGTTTTGAAAACCTTTGCCTGTTTTTGTATTGACGGCATGATAAAAGTATGTGTTCCTGTTGGTCTTTAGATTCTGGACCATGTTTCTAGCTTTTATTTACACTCCTCTTGGGTTTGGTACAGCTGAGAGAATACTTAAAATATGCTGTAATGTTTGTTACAACTCTGCAGCTGGTTACATTGTACCTCTGCAATTGATTCTTAGGGTACAAGTTAATATTTTAAGCTATCCTAGAAGTAGCAAGTCTGTAGGGATTTAACCCTGCCCCCAATAATTTTCTTTCTCCAACACTTGACTCTTTAGAAGCTAAACCTCATTGAAAATGTGGCTATTTCTGCCTTGTGATGTTTAATATTTTAGATTTGGAAGTATGGGAAGCATAGATGTGTGTACAGATAATTCCCAGTTTAAGAACTGGCAAATAAATTGCAAGAATACACCATCTGTGACAAAATGTAAGTCCTAGTTCTAATAGTAAAACTAATTTGCTTATATATAATGGATGTTTGTAATATCATTTCAATTGGAAAATTATGTTCCCACTTTGACCTTGAGAGAAGCCAGAGTTTAGAAGTGCAGTGGGTAGAAGTGGGGTAGAGGAGAGCTTCAGGGAAACTCCAGAAAGTACTTCTGTTCATCAGTTCCCCAGTGGTTTTTTTCTTTTTTTCTGTATACTCTCAGACAGTAAACTAATTAACTTCCATAATTAGCTTATTGAATGATTTGACTTTATCTTTCTCATAAGAAAACACACTAAACCCTTAGTATTTGTTTAAAATGTATGGGAAAAACTAATCAGAGGCTTGTGAGGTGAATATTTAAACACAGAATGGTTTTCTTCTTGAAGGAAATAATTTTTTAACTGTCAATAATATTTTGACTTACTTAAGATAATTTACTTTTGGGGGGGCTTGGGGTTGAAGGTCTTTGGGTTGTCATCCTGAAATGTAACAGCCAGATGGTTAAAGAACTGGATTGCTGTCAACTCGGGAACTCTTTTGATTTTTCAAAAAGTATATTGCTGTCAGCCTGTTTTCTGTTAATCATCTTTCTTCAGAAGGTGGGTCTGGAGGGAAACCAGTTTAACTACATTTTAGTTAAAAGACGTTGTGTTTTAAAATTTGCTCCAAATTCATGGGTCCAATTTTGTGAAGACTAATCTTCCTTGATTACACCTAGCAGTCCCTCTTCTACCAGTGTGTACGTTTATAGAATGCTGTTCAGTACCTTCATTTTCTGTCTTGTGTAGGTCTTTAATGGTTTCAGGCATGTAAATCTTGTCACCTCAAACAATAATTCGAGTCCCTAAAATAGGAACCGTGTCTCTTTCTGATAAACATATTTCACCTGTTTCCTTGCTCCTTGCAATCCTGATGCGTTATGCTAATAGATTTGAATTGTATTAAGTGCCTTAAACCAAAATTCCAAGTGAAATTGCCCTTTGGGTACTTCTCTTCAGTGGTTTGTTCTGTTCTTCCTATTTTGCAAAATAATTTTTGGCTGGGCTATCCAACTGCACTAAAGCAAACAAAGGCAAAGCCCATCCAGGGATTGTATGTTACTATTTTTGGTGATAGTTCTTGACTTATATAATTTTCCAAGAGAATCTAAGTCGGTGAGAAGGGGGGAGGTGAGGGGAAGACAAAACCCCCCACCCCCCATGTAAGTTAGAATTTAAAATTTCAAAATAATGAAATATGTGCTGCCTTTTTGATTTTTTTTGTAGCACCCTAATTGTATGCTTCAAAGATAAGAAAATCAGACATCTTATACATATTAAAAGGCTTTACAGGCACAATTAATTAATTGAATGAGGTTACTAAGATTCCAGAGGGAACTTTTTCAACACCTATATGGTTTATTTTACATATTCACCAGGTCTCCTGATGTGCATGTCAGAATAAAAGCCAGGGACCAGCGAGGAAGGTGAAAAGAGAGAAGGGGAGGGCCCCTGCCCTCGTCCCCAGCACCCTGCTCGCCAGCCCACTGTGCCTTTTTGCCTCTTCAGCATCCAGTTTCTTTCCTGAATGTTTGTGGTGTTTGCTTTGAAGTCTGCATTCAGATCCCATCTCCCGCCTCTTACTGGGTTACTGCTAACTTCGGGGCTCAAAGAATGTGGGTGGCTTTCTCAGTTTCCTTGTTGTAAAACAGCAGTAATGTCTGTAGCAGAGTTGCAGCAGGGTTAGACTCGGTACACAGAAAGTGCCTCACATACATGACTGTTTTAGGCAGCTCCCCTTTACTGTTATCTCCGCTTATTCCTGCCCCCACCCTGGCACCCTTTGTCCTCAGCACTGCCTGGCACAGAGCAGGTCCTCCAAGCGTTTTCCCTTGTGACACGATTACATTATCTTGGAAGAAGCCAGAATCAGTTCCCATGCAGAATTCTGTGCTTTGCGGCACTGTTTCACTTCACGTCATGGCTGTGTGCTGGTCCTCAGTATGCTTTCTCAAGGTGTCTTCCTTGAGAGTTCCGGAGGGTGGGGACTTGAACACTTGGTGTGAGCCCTGCCGTGTGCATCCCCCTTGCCAGCTCTGCGCTGTCCTTGTGTGTGTGTTAAGTTGCTTCAGTCGTGTCCAACTCTTTGCAACCCCACAGACTGTAGCCCGCCAGGCTCCCCTGTCCATGGGGATTCTGCAGACAAGAATGCTGGAGTGGGTTGCCATGCCCTCCTCCAGGGGATCTTCCCCTCCCAGGGATCTAACTCACGTCTCCTGCAGCTTCTGCATTGCAGGTGGATTCTTGACTGCTGAGCCACTGGGAAAGCCAGGCCCTCCACAGATGTTGGTAAATGAGCTGAGATTATTGCCTCGGAAACCCAACTGTTCAGGGCTCTGTGTTATTTACAAAATAAATTCATAGCTGGGAGAAAAGTGAGTCTTCAATTCACAGCTCCTTTTTAGTATGTACACTCAGAAAACTTGAAGGTGACAAATGCCAAAAGCTCTTTAGGCCTTGGAGGGATTTAATACTTGTACTGTGTCCAGGAGTTTTGAAAATGTATTCTGATGTGATTTAGGTTGTGAAAACGTCAGGCTTGTTCATTTGTAAATTGGTTTTTATGGATGCACGTCTGTAGGTCCGTGTCATAGAATGTCGTTTCTGAGAAGGTGGTGATCTCATCTGGAGGCTGATGAGCTGCAGGCTCATTGACCTTGGCACTGCTCAGGGCCAGGTTTCTGAGTTCCTCTGCGGTGGACTCCAGTGACTGGAACAAGTGACACCCGCAGCATTTTCCCGGCACCCAGCTGCTTCACGGCTGCCCAGGGATCTGTGCGGGGCAGGGCGTCAGTGCCTGTCCTCCATGCTCAAAAGCTGGCACCTCGGCCCTGAATCACATGAAATCAGATCGCCTGAGCCTCTGCTCTCTTGACGCCTTGTGTGGGCTTCCCAGGTGGCTCGGTGGTAAAGAATCCACCTGCCAAGCAGGATACACAGGTTCCTTCCCTGGATCAGAAAGATCTCCTGAGGAAGGAAATGGCAACCCACTCCAATATTCTTGCCTGGGAAATTGCATGGACAGAGGAGCCTGGCGGGCTACAATCCACAGGGTCGCAGAGAGAGTCAGACACGACTTATCAACTCAACAGTAACAGCAAGCTCTCTCTCAACCATTTGCAACGTAAATTTCATAGTTTCATATTCTCAGTCATCTTTTAGGTAATTTTTTCTTTTCTTTTTTAGTTTTCTGTCTCATGCTTTCCTAGTTTATTCAACTTCAATTTTTATATAAAAACGATGACACTTGTACAAATATAATGAACATAAGCTCGCTATAAGAAATTATTCTTTTCTGTCTCTAAGGAGGAGCGTTCTCTGTTTAGTGTAGACCACAGGCAGGCAGGTTGCGTTGCTTCTTGAGTCTTGTCTGCTGTAGGGGAAGTGTTAACAGGGCCGCGTTTTCAAGGTGATGGCTACTTAGGGACTTGGGTAGGGGTCTTCCTGTAGCCCTGTTAACATGGACAACATCTTCACTGTGTGGTCACGGGGGAAGCAGGGTATTCTCTCTGCTCCAGGGCTCTCCCGCTTTTCAGGTAAAGATCTTCTTTAGAATAGATAAATGAAAATATACAAACATACATACATTGATATCTGTAACATTTGTTGTTGATGAGTTTTAATTTCTCAGGTCTTTGAGTTGTGCAAAAAACACAAAAGTGTTGAAGGATTTTATTTAATAGTAGGTTTACTCTATTTTGTAGATTTGAAGAAATTTAGGTACAGGGCTTTTCCCCTGTATATTTCACCATTGGCTAAAACAACATTTCCACAGCAAAGTTGCTCAGCTTCCCCACTGCCTTCTAAACAAGCTGCCTTTCCCTCCACTTAGCATCATCACATCCTCAGACCAGCAAGCCTGGTGTCCTAAGTGTTTCTCTCTTTCATCATGGTTCAGTAGAATGGATGCATGTGGGGTCAGGAATCTGGATTCTTGAGCTGGCTGTGCTCAAGTGATTTGAACTTTATCATCACTCATTTTTAAGAACACATGAATAGTCTTTATTTTTCCTACCTCCTATGCATCCTTAGGCTTTTGTGCTTTTTTTTATGACTGTGCTTCTAGGGGAAGATCTGCCCTCAAGTGGCACTTGCCACAGAAACCATTCTCTCCACCCCACCCCACCGCCAACCCCCCGGGCCCCGCATCCACTGGTGATGTTTCTTGGCCGCAGGCTATGACAACTCTGGCTTCATTCCCAGGTCACCATTAGGGCAAACTCAACAGTCACTGATCTTTACAGCCTGTAAAGAGAACGGGGCATATGTTTACTGCACAGGGCCATTATGCTACAGGTATGGATCTCCTGGTAGAATGTGGAGTCAGAATCAGGCATGCATGCAGTATGCTCCACTTGAGAGATGACCTTCTTAATATATGTGTATATAGTGGTGTTGGTGGCTCAGACGGTAAAAAAAATCTGAACTGCAATGTGGGAAACCCAGTTTTGATGGCTGGGTTGGAAAGATCCCCTGGAGAAGTGAATGGCTACCCACTCCAGTGCTACCCACTCCAGTGTTCATGCCTGGAGAATTCAATGGACAGAGGAGCCTAGCAGGCTAGTTCATGGGGTTGCCAAGAGTTGGATGTGACTGAGCGAGTAACACACCACACACACACACACACACACAGAGTGGTGTTACACTTTGTCCCTTAAGAATGTTAAAATCACACACACACACACACACATAGAGTGGTGTTATACTTTGTCCCTTAAGAATGTTAAAATTGCGGATTCCTTGCAGTTTTTTGTCTGCAGTATATAGTATCTCTGCTGTTGGAAGGGATGAAACATACTATTTGATCAATGGCAAAGGCTCGTTTTGATAAGTGAATTTGTAGCAGTGGAGGTGTTTTCAGAAACTTTACCAGATTTCTTCTTTTTTAATAAATAATTATAGTCACCCCTATTTTTTTATATGTATTTAATTAATTTTTTTTTTAAACTACAGGAGCTCTTACCAAAGTAAAGGAGAGTAGGCGACACGTGGAAGAAGGGAAGATGGAAGTCCAAAAGGCTGATGGCATTCAGGATCGCTGTAACACTATTTCTTTTGCTACTTTGGCTGAAATTCACCACTTCCATCAAATTCGAGTAAGAGACTTTAAATCACAAATGCAGCATTTCTTACAACAACAAATAATATTTTTCCAAAAAGTGACGCAGAAGTTGGAGGAAGCTCTTCACAAATATGATAGTGTTTAATGACTGGACGTTGGATTGTGGACTTTTTTTTCAGTTCAAGGATAATTTCTACAGCAGAATACAAACTGCTATCAAAGAACTATTGCCAACTATCAGCAGTGGTACAAGGATGGTTTTGTGTTCAACTGAAACTGGGCTGAATATATAATTATGTAGGAAAGAAGCAGTTAATATGTTTATATAATAGAAACAGTACCACACATTGTAACTAAATTATACTCTGTATGCCTACACTACCATTGTAACTTTTGGAATAATGAGTATACTATTTGCCTTATTGCTTTTTGAAGTATGGGTATTTTAGTGCATACTTTGTAGACCTCAAAACCCATGAAGGGTCTCAAAGAAGCTGGCTGGTTAAAAGCCTGCTGTGGATGCCTTTTACTCTCATAGATTGGGATTACCTAAATTCAGCCTATTCTCTGTTTACAAACTCCAACTAGAGCAGCTATGCGACTTTGTGCCTTTAGACTCTTGGTTTTTCATTTCTCCACCCCCTACCCCCTTTTTAAAGCAACCACCACTTTCCTGATGGAAAGAGTGAAAGGCCAGTGCACATCATGACGAACTGCTGGGAACCTCCTGTTGGCACTGGGGGCAAGGTGGGAGGATCAGCTGTCACCAGTTTGCCCAGCGAGTTTTGTCCCCTGATAGATGCTGGCGAGCACATGAGGGAGCCTCATGTTCACCTTCAGATAGGGTGTCTTTAGGGAAGAAAATGGTGCCACTCTGCTCCCTTAGATGCTGCCGTAGCCTAGTCTCTTCACTCAAGCGTCCTGGAAACTTGACGTGGAGATTTAATCGAACATGTCTTACAACCCGGAGAAGGGGTCTAATCTGTTGGGGACACGAGCACAGAATCAGTGACAATACACACTCGGTTTTAATTCTTACGAGAGTTTTCTTTTCTTTTTTTCCTTTTTTAGCTTGAAATTTTTCTTTTAATATTCAGTGTGTGTGTGTGTGTGTGTTTGTGTGTGTGTGTGTTTTAATGGATCTACACTGTTAACTGATTGAGACTCCACTGTGATTCACTTGTTTACTTAATCAAAAACTTTTCAGGGATGTCTATAAAATTCAGTGTTATACGTGATGAAAAGTAATGTTGGTTGATCTATTGAGGGACCAGAAATAATTTCTACTATTCCAAATGCTGATGGAAAAAAGTAATTTTTTTTTAAAGTATTGATAAGCCCCCAAGACATTTAACCTTAAAAATTACTTTAAGTATATTCTTTTTAGTACTATAAGGGAAATACAAATGGCTGATAAATACCAAAAATATTCAAAAGCAGCTTAATCTAAAAAGCACAAAGAGATTTTGGTTTGAAATACCAGAATCTCAATGTTTTTATAGTTGCTGAGCTCAATAATGTGATTCTTGAGTTTACAGATTTTAAAACTGTCACTGAAAGGTTAAAGTGTCTACTGTTTTTAATGAAGTCAAATTTATACTGCCTCAGAAATCCCTGGGTATTCAAGTGGTAACATAGAAGTAAAGAGGTCAGTTTGAAATGTTGGTGAGTCACATTGATTGAAAGAAAAGGGTCAATTTGCATATAGTCATACAAAGTGAAGGTTATTGAAATGATTTCTCAATAGCACATTTACTCTATAAAGTAATCTCACATGGGTTGAATTTTTAAAATCAAATTTGAGCAAAACTTTATACCTTAGGTAACTTAGAGCCAGATTTAACATCATGTGGCTTTGTCTCTACTACCGACATGTGGAACTGTAACCAAATATATTGTTCTCTAAAAATGAAACCCATATATATATATATATGTTAATTTTATTGCAGAAGTTTAGAGATGATAATGATAGCATTTAATTTAAGTTTGAGTCTGTATTGGACAAATAAGCACTATGCTTTTCAAATGATTGGAAAATCATTTTTATTTGCCTCCTTTTTTTGACAGTGGTTTGATTTTTTGTTTGTTTAAGTAAAAATCACTAAACTTGTGCAATGGTAGCATGGAAATTATCTGAGGTGTCTTGTATGATTGTGCTTTGGCCAGGGTGGACATAGTTCAAATTGTAAGAGCTAAAGATTAAAGAGCAAGAAGGTATAGGTTCATGCTGCCTATTTAGAAGAGAACTTTCATTCTTCAGAGCTACATAACATGATAATGCCACTGATTCATAAGGGGTTTAAATTAATTCTAAGGGGTAGGACACCAGAATCATTAGTGTTCATTTTCATCTAAGATCTTTATCTCTCTAACGTTCTTGGTCCTATGGAAACATTTCAGTATACAAAAGTACTGCAATGTTAATACCCAAGAGAAAAGCCATCGTAATGTGTATGCTGGTCATTATGATCAGTGTGGTACAATTTTTAAAAAATAAACTATCATGCCCTTCATGCCATTATTTGTCTTTTTTTCTATAATTCATGATTTATGATTCAAATGTGTATTTAGAACAGGGCGTGCACTTGAGCCTGGCTTTGCTATTTTAATTAGAAACAGTTGTAGTTGTTCATGTGCTGTAACTATAATGCAGCAAGACTGGTTCTGCAGCTGTGCCCTGGAACTCGTACTCTTCTAGACTCTCTTATCTGAAGGTATGTTTCAAACCTGGAAGAAGGGAACACGTTGGAAAGTGAAATGAAAAGCCAGTGCTCACTGGCTTGAATGGAGCTGTAACTGGGATTTTCTTGGGCTTCACTAGTACTTTTGTCTGACATTTATTCAGAACAACACAGCAGTTTATTAAATGCCAGTTTTTAATTGTCTTGAATTTTGCTGCTGTTCTCATCATTAAGGACTTGAAAAGTGTTTTGGTCTCTCAAATGAAGCATGTAAAGTTTATATATAAACCTTTAAATGTCATTCTTTCCTAAGTTCATTTTTTTCTATTAATTTGCCAAACCCGTTTTTCCATTTATGCTTTTATTCAGAATTGAATACCATGGTCAATACTTTTAAATCCATAGGCATTATCCAATATTCTCATTTCCAACCTTGTCTTTGGATGACAGAATAAGTAAAACAGGGTATTATTTATTTGTAGACTAAAAATATTGAATATTGTTTATTTCCTTCACAATATTATGATTAGTGCAGATCAGCCATGTTTATCTTTTAAAAAATAAACAAAGGTTGCTTTATTTCTCAGCTTCAATGAAATATTGTAATTATTTTTTTCTCAAGTAATCAACGAGGCATTTATTTAACATGAAAGACTTAAACAGAAAAATAGAAGACTGAATTCACTGTCTTAAGCTTCCATCTGCAGTTGCCATAAATTGTTCATGAAATTCTGTACTGTTTGATTAACTTAAATCCGTAAGCCATTTGGAAGTCCCACTGAATGTCTGCCTGTGTTAGTAACTTCAGTAACTATTGAGCTTATAACAATAAATTGTGAGTGAGGTGTTTTGAAATAGTAGCTACTGTGTGTCTAGCACCTGACACGTATTAGGTGCTTAAGTAGTTAGGTGTTTTCTCTGTTGGGAATTGTCACTATTGGTTACCAGAGGCAAGCCAGCTCCAACTAGCCTATTCCGAAATGTGAAGGGTCGTGATGGGTACAGGGACCTGGAAATCCCACACAGGGCCAAACTCCCATCTAGAACTAAGCTTGCCATCCATGTGGGGCTTTGTAATCTGTCAGGTTCTTATCTTTAAGGGTCTATTTTATTTATTTTCCTGTGGCTTGGCTTTCTCAGCCTCTTCTTATACATCTAAAATGGCCAAGCTATCTTGCAGTTCACAGATTTCCTTAGGCCAGTGGTGGAAACCTGACCCAGGCTGGAGATGTCATCTGCGGCCCAAGATTGAGGGGTGCGACATGAGAAGGGGAAGTTCTCTTAAAGGGTGTTTGAAAGAAGAAAGGGAGCCACAGGAACTAATGTGAAATTCAGCATTTAATTCCTCTTGGTCAGGGTCAGAATTAGCCATGACAAGTTCCCCTTGGTCACAGGTAGAAGCAACAAACGATTTTCCACGTGGTAAGTTCTGATGAGTCTGAGGAGTGGTGGAGTAAACTTCTAGGCAGAGTACAGAAGGGTGCTATGCTAGGGGTCTGGGGGCAGGCCCCCGGAAAAACCCAGCTCGGGGATTTGCCTCTATCCCAGGCCTCTGACTTTGTGGGCAGTTAATCTAGGATTGAGTCATAGCTAAAGCCTTTCTAGGGATCACGAGTTCCTCCTACTTGGTCTTGATTTCCCAATCCCATTATTCCTGTGGCAGAGATGGAGCTTCCAAAGGTGGCTTGTTTCATTAAGTCATGTTTAGTCACTCAGCCACGTCCAGCTCTTTGTGCCTCTGGACTGTAGCCTGCCAGGCTCCTCTGTCCATGGGATTCTCCAGGCAAGAATACTGGAGTGGATTGCAATTTCCTTCTCCAGGGAATCTTCGCAACCCAGGGATCAAACCTGGGTCTCTTGCATTGCAGGCAGATTCTTTATATGCTGAGCCATTGAGGAAGTTCCATTTCCTTGGATGAACTTGTACCAGAAGCCAGCATTACCTGTGAAGCTACCCTAAAAGGGACTTAGAAAGACACAAGATGTGTGACATTCCTTTGCTGTTTATCCCATTAGCATATGTGGAAATGATTTCTAAGTTTGGAGTGGCCAGATGCATCAGATCTTATTTTTCTAGTGGTTTAAATTTTCAGTTACTCCAAGAAATAGCTCTCAGGACTTAAATAACTGCTGAGTTGCTGGACTTCTCTGCCAACATAATGGGGAAGCTGACCCAGCATATCTGTGAGAAAGAGAATGCATTGGAGCCAGGGGTCATATACTAGCTCCTGCTCTCTGAATGACCTCAGGCTACTCACCAGCCCATCTCTGAGCCTCCATTTCCTCCATTGTAAGATAGGCCTATTTAGATTTTACTGAATTATTGAGAGTAGTGGATTAACCAGTATGTACAGTCCTTCACCATTCAGCAGTATTCCCTCTCTAAATAACAACCATGGGAAGTGATAAAAATTCCAGAAGTAGGTACTTAGTAAATGATAGCAATGTTCCCAAATGCTGTGTGACCTTGAGGTAGTCACTTAACTTCTCTGAGCCAGTTTTCTGTGAATAGAAGAGACTGCTTCACAGAAATTGCAAGAATTGAATGACACATAAAGAGCCCTGAGCCCAGTTAATGGCAAGAGTAAGAATGATAGATTGTGATTATGTGAAAAGGGATGAGATGTTATAGGGACCCCGTATAAGCTATAAGGAACCCACTCCCCGGTCCCCGTCAGACAGGAGTTCCCACTGTTACCTTGTACCTGTCTTGGCCAGCTCTCCCCCATCCAGCTCTGGCTCAGGTCTAAACCCCTCTCCAGGGTCCCAGAATCCTAGCACAGCATCCTTACATACTCTGTCTAGCACCATAATTCATTGCTTCTCAGACTCTAAATTCTTCCTGCTGGGGTGGGCAGGGGCTCAGCTCTCTAGAGATTAGCCCTTGTCCATAAGGCTCCCTACTTGGTTTTAAAGAGTTTAAATACCAGTATATTTACAAAATTGTCCTGTAGTTCTTACCGAGATTAAGACAGCTCAGAATTCTGCTTTTGTTCACCAAATTAATAATGGTTTTATTGATGTCTGCTGTGTTCACACCGTAAAATTATATACTTGAGGCCTAGGATGAACAAAGAGGAGCAACATGCTCTTGTGTTCAGTGTCTCAGCCCTGACCTCATGAAATGCACATTTAGACACATTTCTAAATGACTGTCATTGTGTTCATTCTGGGAAGATGAATTTAACACCTTCAAATGACTTTTGGAGCGTATCAAAGAAGATATCCATGTAGACCAAGTTTGGTTAGACAACGTGGTAGTTCAGCTTTTGTTCAGCCTCATGGTTTTAGGAAATGCAAAGTTTTCGTTTTTAATTCAAAATGGTTTACTTGGGGAGAAAAATGTTTTTTAAAAGTTGAAGTATGGTTTAGTATCTAGCAAATTAGTTTCAGCTTAAATCCTGCAGTGTTTCAGTGTATCTGTTGATGTTCAGAATCTGTAGTTTTGATCACTTATGTCCTGGCCTCTGTTTGTGAACTGATTTTGAGTCACCTGGAGTAGTGAGGGGCTAGCTGCATACTCAGTACAAGGCTGCAGCCACGTGAGACCAAGTCCATGTCCTTTATCTGAACCCAAATACCTATGGAAAAAGCAAAGCCTTCCCTTGGGGGAAGGAGGGAGGCCTTCTTAACAAGTGGTGCTTTTTAATGGCTTCTATTCTAGAATCCATGGAAAGAAAATTTGACGTTTTAGGTACCGATGCTGATAGGTGATCCCGTGATAAACTGCACAGTTACCTGAAAGATTAAGACAATAGGTATCAAGCATCTAAAAAAATAAAGAAATATCTTCATATACTAATACAGAATTTTCTCCAGAAAAATTACATGACAAAAAGAATGTGTTACCCTTTGAGTAAAAGAGGAAATTCTATTTGGTTATACACACCTGGACTAGAGACAAGCAATTGGTGACAAGAGTAACATTGTTTGCTTTGGGGTCTGGGAACTGGATGACGGGTGGGAGGGAGATTTTTTTATTATATGACTTTTTATATCTTTGAAAGTTTGAATGTGTTTTCTATTTTAAAAATAAGGATAAAGTTAACAGAGGTACTAGTCAAAAAAAAATATATGTATATGCACAAAGGAGGTTAGAGCCACCTCTGAGACCTGGAAGCAGGTTGTCCAAATGTAGAGGGAACGGTCTCCTGTGGACAATGGACTCACAATAGTGAGCAAATTAGCCTTCTTTGTGATAGTCCTTGTTGAAATCCAACAGCATTACTAAGTATACTATTACCAGGATGGGTAAAGTAAGCTGTAAAGAGTGAAAGTGAAGTGAAAGTCTCAGTCATGTCCAGCTCTTTGCGACTCCATGGACTATACGGTCCATGGAATTCTCCAGGCCAGAGTACTGGAGTGGGTAGCCTATCCCTTCTCCAGGGGATCTTACCAACCCAGGAACCGAACCCGGGTCTCCTGTATTGCAGACGGATTCTTTCCCAACCAAGCTATTAGGTAAGCCAGACAGTGAAGAGAGGTGGGACCAAACTATAGTCTTGTTTTCCGTAGTCCAATTTACTCTCTTGCCTTCCTGCCTGCCCAGTGAAACCTTCCACAGTGCTCCCTTGTGTCTGGTCCCTTCCCTGAACCCCTGTCACTTTTGTGATGACATTTAGCAAATAAGCACACATGGATCCTGGGCCGAGATGGATTTCTTCTTCCTGCTGCTTACATCTAGAGTGTGTGTTATGCTCTAGGTGTGGTACTATTACTGGCCATTAAGTACATTATCTACAGAACTGATTTAAACAAAACCATTTTGCAAACAAGGATACAGGCTTCTAGACATTCTGTGATGGTTACACTAGCCAGAAAGAGGCAGAGTTGGGAACTGAACCCAGGTCACCTGTTTCCAACGCTGCTTCCAGTGGCTCAGAAATAAAAAACCTGCGTTCAGCATAGGAGCCGCAGGAGACGTGGGTTCAATCCCTGGGTTGGGAAGAGTCCCTGGAGGAGGGCATGGCAACCCACTCCAGTATTCTTGCCTGGAGAATCCCCATGCACAGAGGAGCCTGGTGGGTTATGGTCCATGAGGTTGCCAAGAGTCGGCCATGACTGAGGCGACTTAGCATGCATGCACGCACCTGACTCCAGGATCACCTGACCCCACAGCTCGGTCCTCCTATTTGAAAACAGAGGTGCGAGTGCTTGAGCCTAGGAGGAGGAGGCGTGATATTCCCCTTGAGGACCTGCCCTGTCCTCCTGGGGGCCCAGCAGGCAGCATGAAGGGCCCAGGTAGTAAGTGCGGGAGCGGGGGACTGTGCTTAGAGAACAAAGGATGTCTGGGACTCGCCCAGTTCACGAATTACACCAAATTGCATTTTAGGAAACAAGGAAAGGCCAAAAAATCTTAGCCCTCTGCATTCACACTACCAGCACAAGTGGTTAGCTTTCTTGTGAGGGCCGTTTTCCACAAAGACAGACCTGTGTTCTGGTTCCAGGAGGAAAGAGCCCGGGGCTGCAGCAGGAGGGGGCTGGGGAACGGCAGTGCAGTCAGCCCAGAGCAGCGATGCGCCGTCGTTCTGACTGTCAAATCCACAACCGCCAGGTTGCTGCTGTTTGTTTTCCCTAAACACAACTGGCAGAGTTTCCCTAAACACAAAGGCACAAGCTGAGCTCCAGAATCAAGAGGAAAACTGGCCTCCTGGCCTCTGAGTGTTGGGGCAGGGGGTCTCATGGGTCAAGACCGAGAACTCACTACAATGGAAGCTGTTTGGAGTCTGAAGCCCTAAATAAGATGACGAAGTCACCACTGCCCTGCTGTGTTTTCACTCCTTCAATAGGAAAACTTTGGAACTAGACTACATATCCTCTCCTGCTTTACTCTGTGGGAAACCAAACCCTCATCAACGTCACCCCAACGTCATCACTTACTTTGGAAATGAATCCATTGGCACAGTAGAGATATCCTGGCTGTTGAATAAATATTTACTGATGCCTATTTTCTAGGTATTGTGCTAGGCTCTAGGAATATAGCAGTTAACAAAACCAACCAAAATCTCTGCCCTCACGTATTTACATTCTAGTGGGGAAGACATAATAATCAAGTGTATTAGTGAAATACGGTATATTTAGATGATGATAAGTGGCATGGAGAAAAATAAACTGGGGTGGGGGTGGGGATGAGTAGAGAGAGGTGGGAGAATTTGTTATTTTAAATAAAGAGGTCAGGACAGGCCTCCCAACCTGAAGTAAAGAACTGGAGGACTTGGGAGTGAGCCCAGTGGACACCCAGGGGAAGAACATTCCAGAAATTCAACAGCAAATGCAAAGGCCTCAGCATGTTTGAGGATTTGACAGTCAAAATGATGACTGATCACCAAGGGAGGCAGGGTGGGGTGGGAAGTGGGGGGAGGGTAGAGGTAACACAGGGCTGAGTAGGAGGAGATGAGGCCCAGAGGTGTGGATTCAGGTCGTAGGTGGCCTTATATAGGCTGTTGTAAGGACTTTGGCTTTTCCTCTGAGATGGGTTGAGGGAATGAGCATGACCTGCCTTCTATTTTGACAGGGTGACTTAGCTGCTTGCTGGGAGCAGCAAAAGCAGAAGCAGGGAGACAAGTTGGGAGGCTTTGTGTTAGTCCAGACACAATGGAGGCCACACTAAATGGAGGCAGGGGGAGATGAGGACAGTTGGGTGGAGACCCCTGACCAGGTTGCTGTGTCCCCACTGTGGAGCTTATGAAGCACAGGTATAGTGCCTTCCTGGTTTTCTGTGGCTCCATGGCTAACAACCACTCTTTCCATTTAGATAACTTCTTACTCTGTAATTTCACAGTCCGTCTTGCTCTGATTCAAGAGCTATTCATCTCTCCTTAGCAAGACTCTTCCTATTAAGTATTGATTTTGTAATGAAGCTCTCAGAGAATACCCTATGGAAGTCCCTAGGGCCCCTTCATCACTGTCCCCAGGTATAAGAGCCTGGCTAGAGCTCTGACACAAAATATTAACTTCCATGGTTCTGTATGCACGCACCTGTATTTCAGCAGTAGATTGACTATCCTGGTCACAGCCTGAGAATCTTGTCTCTCTCTTGGCACAGCGATGTCTGCCTGGTTGCCATGGAAGCTAGCCTCTGACCAGTGCTGGGATCTCCAGCATAGGGGTTGAGGGCCCAGTGCTTGCCTCTCCATCCACCCTGGGGACCTCCCAATTGCTTAGTCAGGATGTTGCCACATGATATTTGCAAACTGAATTGACAACTTTAACAGACTGTTCACAGTCCTGCTCACTATGCATGTGCAAGTGCATGAAGATGTGTTGCTGTTCATGGTCGGGCCTGCACCATGACCAACACCCGCTGGGCGCCCCGGGTGCCCCAGTGGTACCATTGTCTGTCCTTAGTGAGACTTTTTATCGAAACTTCCTTTGGCTCCCATTTGTTCATCTGTGTTTTGTTTTAGGTTTTTGTTTTTTGGTTTTTTTTTTTTTACCATTTTCTTCGAATATCACAAATGAATTGATAAAACTTTAAGGGGTTCCTGCCTCTGTCTCTCCTACTTTCATTTATGGTATTTTTTGACCCTGGCTTTACATTGGCATCACTCGAAGAGCTTTAAAAATATATATATATATTAAAATGCATGGACCCCACTCTAGACCAATTGAATCAGAATGTAGAAAGTGGGGCACAGGCTTCAGCCTGTTTTAAAAGATCCCCAGATGATTTTGATGCACAACTTGGCTTTCTTTCTTCCAGTCAATATAAACAGGGCCTGGCACCGGCAGGCTGTTGCAGCATCTTATTCACTAGGCTCTCAAATGTACCCTCTACGTGAGGCCTTACAGAGAGTCAGATACAGGGAAGGGATTGAAAGAAGAAAATGTTCATTATATAAATTTCAAATCTGTTCCATTCCCAGAACACATGGTCTATCATGAACTGTGAATTAATACATAATGTTATTTCATTGTGTTTTGTATGTGTTAAAAATGAATGATCTGTTAAATATAGAATGTACCATAGAATCTTTTTCCTTCTTTAATTCATCAGGGCTTTAGAGAATTAGGAGTGGCTTTGGCCTGCAGAGCAGAGTGCAGGGCAGGGACTTCTGGGTGCCAGATCTTCCTTTTCCCACCTAAGACTGTGCAGATCCGTTAATTCTCTCTTGAAAGAAGATTTTTATGATTCTGTCATGAAGGTGGGGAAACTGAGGTTCAGAGAATGTAACAAAGCTAATTATGTGAAAGTCCTTGTGTAGGGTTTTAAAGTTGACTGGTTTTTTCAAATGCCACCTGGGTCACACACCCACAGTGGACCTCACACCAACGAACCTTTTGTAAGCTGTTTCCTCTACCGGGACGGGCTTCCAAGTCTTCTTTGCCTGGCTGAATCTCACTCCTCCTGTGGGACTGGATTCAGGCATTGCCTCTTCCTGGCAACTGTCCCTGTCCTGCCTTCCCACCCTGACTTCCTGTATGAGAACCTCCTGTGCCCCCAAGGTACCCAGTCTTCCCTCTGCTTTGCCATGTCTTGCACTGAATGATATCCTTTTGCTTCTTCTCTTCCTCCTCTAGTCAGCCAGCTTTTCTCTGTACTTTCCAGTGTTTAAAGTGCTTGGTGTATTTACAGGTCAATTATAAGAAGGAAATAAGACTGGGTGAACCGAGAGTACTATAATCTCAGTGTTGTGTGTTCTATTTGTTATGCATTTATGATTAACTGGAATCTCTTTGCTATATTCTAGAACTTCTGTTCTATTAAAAAAATTTTTTTTAATTCATTTTTGGCTGCACCGGCTCTTCGTTGCTGTACTCAGACTTTCTCTAGTCGCGGAGCTGGGGCTGCTCTCCAGTGGCAGTGCATGGGTTTCTCATTACGTGGCTTCTCTTATTGTGGAGCACAGGCGCTAGGGCATATGGGCTTCGTTGCCTGCAGCATGTAGAATCTTATCGGCCCAGGGATTGAACCCGTGTCCCCTGCACTGGGAGGTGGATTCTTAACCACTGGACCACCAGGGCAGCCCCTTCTTTTCTATTTTAAATTGATGGGCACGCCCCCGCCAAAATCAGAAAGAGAGAGTACCTCCTAGGGAGCAGCTTGCTCTTTGGTGAAAGGCTAACATCCGCAATATCCATGGTAACAATGCAATATTTTGTCAGGCTTTTATTAATGGGTGTTAAGTTTGCTTGGGCTTCCCTGGTGGCTCAGAGGTTAAAGCATCTGCCTGCAATGTGGGAGACCCAAGTTATATCCCTGGGTCAGGAAGATCCCCTGGAAAAGGAAATGGCAACCCACTCCAGTATTCTTGCCTGGAGAATCCCATGGACAGAGAAGCGTGGTAGGCTACCCATGGGGTCGCAAAGAGTTGGACATGACTGAGCAACTTCACTTTACTTTACTCACTTTAAATTTGCTTACAATTTTTTTTTTTTTTGGTCACAAATGATGCTGCAGTGAGCATCTTTACTCACTGTATTAATTTCCTATTGTTGCTGTAACAAATTATCACACACTTGGTAGCTTAAAACAAATATATTGGAACTTCCCTGGTGGTCCAGTGGGTAGAATACACGCCCCGCAATGCAGGGGGCCCAGGTCTGATCCCTGGTTGGGGAACTAGATCCTGCATGCTACAACTAAGGAGTTGAGGTAATAAATAAATATATTATCTTACAGTTCTGGAGGTTAGGAAACAAAAATAGATTTCATTGAGCTAAAATTAAAGTATTGGCAGGGCTGCATTTTTTCTATGGCGACTCAAGGGAGAATCCTTTTTCTTGCCTTTTCCAGCTTCTGAATATCACTGCCTTCCTTGCCTCCTGGCTTTCTTCCATCTTCAAAACCAGCAGACATTGAATGAGTCTTTCCCACACCAGCACTCCTACACTGACTCTTCTGCCACCCACTCCTTATCCACATTTAAATAACCCTTGGGATTTCATTGGGCCCACCTGGTATCGTCCAGGAGCATCTTATATTAAGGTCAGATGATTAGCAACTGTAATTCCATTTGCAGCCTTTATTACCTCCTGCCATGAACACAACATACTCACAGGTATTCAGGTTCTAGGGGTTAAATTGCTAGGCATCTTTGATGCTACTGCTGCTGCTAAGTTGTGTCAGTCATGTCCGACTCTGTGCTACCCCATAGACAGCAGCCCACCAGGCTCCCCCGTCCCTGGGATTCTCCAGGCAAGAACACTGGAGTGGGTTGCCATTGCCTTCTCCAATGCATGAAAGTGAAAGATGAAAGTGAAGTCACTCAGTCGTGTCTGACTCTTAGTGACCCCATGGACTGCAGCCCACCAGACTCCTCGTCCATGGGATTTTCCAGGCAAGAGTATTGGAGTGGGGAGGCATCTTTGGGTGACCATTATTTAGCTTAACATAACCACATCTTTGAACATATATATGACTGTCTTTGTTGAATAAATTAACTAGAAATGAACTTGCAGAGTTGGGGATTGGTGGGAAACACACAAAATTTTTCTTGAATTCTTTCTTTTTTTTTTTTTTTTTGCTTGTAGGATCTTAGTTCACAAACCAGGGATTGAACGCAGGCCCTTGGCAGTGAAATCCCCGAGTCCTAACCACTAGACTGGGAATTCCCAAGTTCTGAATCTTTAATGTTTAAACATTTGCCAATCTTACTCTTAAAAGTCAATTAGTACTCCAGAATTTGAAAACTGAGGAAATCTGACATGTACATTGACATTAAGAAGTTGATGAGACACAAAAGTGTTTGTGATCCAAAACTTGATTGAGTTTGCATTTTGAAGGTCTAATCAAGTGTTTTTTCATCTACTTAATCTTTGAAACTGTGTTTTGCTTAGGTTAATATTTAAATAATTTTGCATTCTCTATGTACCGTCAGTTGATGGCTAAAGATATGGCACAGAATCAATGAGAAGGAAAGTACCCTGTGTTGAACATTTTCTTGCTAGCAATTCATAAACTAGAATCCGAATCCACTAGTTTATTAATTTATTAATTAGTCCATTAGTATTTAATATATTCTTAAGGCACACCAGGCACTGCCTGACCTCCAAGAATTTCCAAAGCAGTGAAAGGGATAAGACAGAAGTGCCAGTACATGGCAGATGATTTGAGGATGGACTGTACTTGTGTAAAATTCATTCACTGAAATTTATATGATCTAACATTATAATAGATCACCTTTATTTTAGAAAACTTTATGATTTTTAGCTAAATAGATAAATGAGCAATATATCAATATAACATGTAGTGGCCAAACTTTTGTCTGAGTATAAAAATTTAAGTCTCAAAGAGTAATCTAAAAATTTGATTATCTGAAATAAGCCAGTCACAAAAAACAAATTCCACTTACAAGAGGTATCTAGAGTAGTCAGATTCATAGACATGGAAATTAGATTCGTGGTTGCCAGGTCTGAGGAGAGGGGAAGATGGGACTTGTTGTGTGATGGGTAGAGAGTTTCAGTTTTGCTATTAGATGAAAGGATTTCTGGAGATCAGTGGTAGAACAATGGAAATATACTTAATACTACTAAACTGTACACTCAAAAATTATTGAGATGGTAAATTTTATGTGTTTTACCCATGATTTTTAAAAATCTAAGAGATGATTATTTACTAAGCAGTCATAGGAGGAAGTTACTGCAAACATTTATTAAGTGCCAACTGTGTTAGGCAATTCTATGCATCATTTTGTTTAATCCTCCCAACAATCCTCTGTGGTAGGTATTATTTGATCTGTTTTGTAGGTGAAAAAACTTGGGTAACTTGCCCAGAGTCACACAAACTGGGATTTGAACTGGATTTCTCTTTCTCCTGTGTCCTCATGCCTAATCACTAAAGGTGCATGAGTGAGATGAGAGTGATTTACACTGAGAACACTACCCAAATATTCTCTAAAGTTGTTGTTGTTCAGTCACTAAGTTGTGTACCGATTCTTTGTGACCCCATGGATTGCAGCACGCCAGTCTTCCCTGTCCTTCACTGTCTCCCAGAGTTTGCTCAAACTCATGTCTACTGAGTCAGTGATGCCATCCAGCCATCTCATCCTCTGTCACCCCCCCTCTCCTCCTGCCATTATCTTTCCCAGCATCAGGGTCTTTTCTGATGATGAGTCGACTCTTCGTGTCAGGTGGCGGAAGTATTGGAGCTTCAGCTTCATCAGTCTTTCCAATGAATATTCAAGGTTAACTTCCTTTAGGATTCACTGGTTTGATCTCCTTGTTGTCCAAGGACATGGTAGACATCGTCATATTAAAATTGACACAAAGACACACACTTACTTAGCTGGAATATAAAATTCCTAGAAACATTCATTGGCTTCCCCAGCTAAGGTTTATCTTACTAAGTAATAGGATGTTAATTCCTTTTCTTTCTTCCCTTCTTCCCTCCTTTCATTCTTCCAACACTAGAGTAATGTCTACATCATGGTCACACAGAGCAGTATAATAATAGTATATATATAATTAGAGCTGCCTCTGCCCATATCATTCTTTCATCCAGAGAGGGCTGGGAAAGATCTGTAATGGATGAAGGGCTTGCCCCTCCCGTTCCTCTTCTGACGTGGGCCCGGGATGACATCACATAAAAAGTCATTTCCTGCTTGGTCCTTATCTCGGATGCTGACTAAATTATTAGCCTTACTTCCTTTACTTATGTGTAATGGAATTTAGGAATAAAAGTAAAACCACTTCCTATTGGAGTTTATACTTAGGTCCCTTAAAGGTCATGTACTTGGATGCTTTTTCCATCTCTGGGGACCGTAAAGTTGTTTGAGGCAGACAAAGAACAGCATAAAATGTCATGCTGAAATTCAGAGGGAGTCCTGGATTACCTACTATTCATGTACTAGTGAATGTCTTTCTGACCCCCAAACTTGCTGAATATTGGAAAGGAGTAAAAGCATGGAGTTTTTAGAATTAATTTAAAAAGGCAGCTGTTTAACCTAAATCACCCCCATGTGGTTCTTGGATGGTGCCCTATACAGTGTGAGGTAATGGGAAAGGCACCGGACTCGTATTCTCATTTTGGCAAGAGAAGGTGGAACTGCTGATCCCAAAGGGAGGCATGGCACTGACTGACAAATCTATGTGAAATGTAAACATTCAGGATCCCGATTCCGTAAGGAGAGAGAGCGATGTCTGAATTTGTGCTCTTCATTAGGAGACCAGCTGGATTTCGAGTAGCCACTCCCAAGAGGTGAGCTCTGAGAAGTTTACATTTTATCAGTTATCAATGTCCATTTTAAGATGGCTCTATGATAAAGAGTCAAGCTAGTAAATCACTAAGCCAATTGTCTCCTTTACCCCTTTTTATGAGCAGAAATTTTCCCTTTGTCTCCCAAAACTTAACTTCATTCATTGTCAAATGCTGAAATAGGGTGCTTTTTATGAAACACATATGGAGAATGTCATTTGTTGAATTCATGGTCTTAAGAATGCAAAATACTCCAGGTCTTCTGACTATTGACTTTTAAATAGAGCTTGTGTGTCATTATTATTCCCCTTATCAACAGGAAGCAGATATACAAAGGACAAAATCTCATACCAGGCAACAAGTTTTAAAAATTTATATATATTTTTTCATCAGACCATGATTATTTAGGGGAAACTTAGCATTCAGTTTGGATTTTTCTGAAATGAGGTTTTTGTTTTTCTGATGATAAAATTAATACATGATAAGTAATACCTATTAAGTATAAGGAAGTATTATAAAAACAATTGCTCCCATTAACTGAGCAGTTTTCCTTTACCCATGGAACTCCCTGCTAAGTGCTTGGCCTCCATGAGCTCATTCCATCCTAAGAGCTCTTTCCTGACAAAGGTGCTCAGGCACCAAGAGTGAGGTAACTCTCCAGAGGGGTTTAAATCCAGGTCATCTAACTCAAGGGACACGGCTTTATACCTGGGTTGGGAAGATCCCCTGGAGGAGGAAATGGCAACCCACTCCAGTATTATTGCCTGGAAATCCCATGGATGGAGGAGCCTGGAGGGCTACAGTCCATAGGGTCAGAAAGAGTCAGACACGACCGAAGTGACTTAGCATGCACGCATACCATCTAACTCCAGAGCCTGTGTTCTTAATTATAATATAATCTTCGCTGTTTGTTTCTGGCCTGTTTTCTAAAAATATGATAAATATATAGGCAGATCAATTGTTTGTGATATTTAAACATTCTTTATATCATTTGAGTAGAATGTGATGGTTATGAGAAGGGACTGGTAAGGAAAGGGACCATCTCTTCTCCTCTGCCTTTTGGATGCACGCTCTCAGGCTGGGACTCCACCTGACCCTCTGCTTTGTGATCCAAGCAGTAGTAGCTCTAACCCTGGCAGGACTGGTTTGACCTCTCAGGAGACCCTTAAGAGCCTCTCCTACAGTTTTTTGTATGGCTCTGATTCTTTATATTTCCCTTTCTGCTTGAAATAGCTTGAATAGTTTCTTTTCTAGAGCTGAACCCTGGACTAATAATGACAAATCTATTACATGCATTTTATAATACATGCAATTTTTATAATTGAAACCAGATACAAGTTATTTTTTCAGGTTAATATTTTCTCAGAAATATTGAATAAATTTTACAACGAAGTATTTATTTTTGGTCTGAGCCACCAGGGAAGCCCTGCTATTCCTTTATATAGAGGTAGCATCACTTATCTTCTATTCCTTTATTAATGAGCATTTAGATTCTTTTCAGATTTTTACTGTTATAAATGAGTAATTTTTGGACATAGTGCATTAGTTTCGCATTGCTGTTGTGACAGACTACTGTAGACTAACGGCTTAAAACAACACGACGTTTGGGAAGCCAGAAGTCCGAAATTAATCTTACTGGGCTGAGTTCCAGGTGTTGGGCAGGACTGCATTCATTCTGGAGGTTCTAGGGGAAGAGTCACTTCCTTGCTTTTCCTCAGGCTGCCCACATTCCTTGGCTCCTGGACCCTTCCATCTTCAAAGACAACAATGGCTAGTTGAATCCTTCTCATGATGCATCACTCTGACACTGACTCTCCTGTCCCCTTCTTCTTATATAACCCTAGTGATTACATTGTGTCTACCTAGGTAATCTATGGTCATCTCTCCATCTCAAAGTCATCTGCTTAGCTCCCTCAGTCCCACCTGCAGCCTGATTCCTCTCTGCCATATAGCATAGCATATTCACAAGTTCCAGGAATCAGGATGAGGGGAATCATTTGGGAGAACCATGATTCTGCCTACCACATGCAGGAAGTCTGCTCTGAGGAGTCCATCCAGCAGCAAAAAGCTGAGATCCGGATAAAGGGAAATTTTAAAGGCTTCTGACATGTCAAATATAATTGTACCAACTTATATCCCATTGGAAAGTTTTAAAAATTCCCATCTCATTCTCATCACAGTGCTGCTAGCCTGGAATATTACTGTCTGGCATAGAAGATTAATAAACACAATACCTGCATGTCATGGAAAATTCAAAAGGTACAAAAGAATACACAAAATAAGTCTCCTGCTCACCTGTATCCTCCAGAGGCTACCACTGATGCCAGTTTCTTATATATCATTGTAGAGATATTCTGTACATATATAAGCATTCATGTAGACTGTCTCTCCTTTTGATATACATGGTAATATACTATGCACATTCTTCTGATCTCCTCATAGATTTTTGAATTAAGATTGGTGTGAGTAAATAGATATAATATTGTAATATATATCTCTGATCTAGAATATAATATCTCTGATCTAGACGTTACTATATGTTCTAAAATAACCACAATTAAGATTTATTTGGGGACTTTCCTAGTAGTCCAGTGGTTAAGAAACCACCTTGCAATGCAAGAGACACAGGTTCAATTCCTAGTTGGGGACCTAATCTTATGTGCCACAACTAAGACCTGATGCAGCCAAAATGATGGACCATATAGAGACCCTGTCATCTCTTACTTACAACCATGAGTGCATTAGGATTCCATTTTTTGTAGGTGCAAAGGCATATTGAAGGAAATTCAATCTCTGAAGAGACATATGCAACTCCATCATTAGATCTTAATGCTGTGAAAATGGATGGTGTATTCTGTAATGAGAAAACAGTAACTGTTTCAAGCTACAGAGAAATTTATGGTATAATATATAAAAATGGAAATAAAAAAGATTACTATGAATTCATATTTTCATAAAGAATTATTCTGTCACCATTATGTAATAATCTCTTTCTGAAACTCTCTGTAACATTCCCCAGTTATGGTTTAGAAGGTAGTAATTTTAATGGAAGCAATCTATTATTAATATCAAAGAAATTCAACCCAGCTTCCTTATATTCAAATAATAATCATTTATAAAACACAGAGAAAAATATCATTCACAATAGTAGCAAAAACTGAACATATAGGAAAAAACATTAAACACATAAAAATAAACTAGTAAATTTTATGAGAATATTAAAGATTATAATGAATAAATGGAGGGATAGAATTTTTTAGAAAGCATAGTCTTAAAAATCATAAAACTTGCCTCTAGTCTCCACATATAATATAAACACAATCAAAACTCCAGTAAATTTTTGAAGGAAATTATTAAAATGATGCTGAACTTAATCTAGTAATTAAAGTGTGCTATTCTAGAGAAGAGTACAAAAGAAATTTTTTGCCTTCTAGATATTGAGCCTTATTATAAAGTTAAAATAATTACCATAGTATGACATGAAGACAGGACTAAACAGATCAAAGGAACAGAATATGATGTCTAGAAATAGATTTTAATTTTAATGGAAACAAGTAGATGCAAAAGAAGGCCCTCAAATCGTTGCAGAAAAGATATCATCATTCATAAATAAACGGGGACCAACTTGCTTCTTGTTTAAAAACAAATTATATGTATATATATATGTTTTTGCATTGCAGCACGGGGATATTCGATCCCTGACAAGCGATGGAATCCATGCCCCCTGCAGTGAAGCATGAAGTCTTAACCACTGCACCACCAGGGAAGTCCCCAGAAAACAAATTATAATTCTTACAACAAAATAATAAATTCATATATATCAGATTTTTTACAAAGTGAAGTCACTCAAGTCGTGTCCGACTCTTTGCAACCCCATGGACGGTAGCCTGCCAGACTCCTCCATCCATTGAATTTTCCAGGCAAGAGTACTGGAGTGGGTTGCCATTTCCTTCTCCAGGGGATCTTCCCGACCCAGGGATTGAACTGGGGTCTCCCGTGTTACAGGTAGACTCCTTAACGTATGAGCCACCAGGGAAGTCCTTTCTTTACAAAACATAAACCATAAACATTTAAGGTGGACATTTGCTGGAATTTCTTTTTATAATCTTGAGGAAGGGAATAATTTTGCTGCTTTAGTTTTCTTCTCTTTTAGGATTTTACAAAATACTGTCCACTCCACATTCTTTCTTTAGATTTGTCAAACTTGTGCAAGTACAATCAAATTTTGCTGATTTGGGAAAAAGTTGACTTAGCCTTTAAGCAGAAGTATGGATGCATGTGTGTGTGTGTGTGTGTGTGTGTGTGCACGCCGCATATGTGGTGGGGAGAGTTGATACTATGCTGTGGCCCTCATGAATTGTGTGTGAGGACAAAAGTCACTGGGAAAGAATTAGAGTGAGGTTTTTCTGACCCAGGACAGGTTGAGGAGGGGTAGGGATGTGAAAGATCTGTTGGAGCTCTTTGTACAGTGCAGGCAAATCAGCGGGGGACCAGAAACAGCCAGAAGGTGTCATGTGCATTTTAGAGTAGGCAGATTGGGGGCTTTCCCCAGCCCTAAACTGCCTTGGCTGGGAGTTAAAGATGGTTCATTTTGTCCTTACAAAAACATCAGGGCCATGTGATGGGAAGGACAAAAGGAAGGCACTGGAAGGATGTGCCTTGCTTTCCACTGCACATCTCACTCTCTTTATAGAAACTAGAGCTGCTTAAGTAGTTCACTCTAAACCACCAGAGTATCTGCTAACGAGCAAGTGGTACAGACGAGATCACAGACTTAGCAGAAGTGGCTATTGGCTGTAAAGAGAGTTAAGGCACCCCAGAGGATACTCAGGAAGTATCTCATGTTGGCCCAGCAGCTCAAAGTACCTTGGCCTCCACGTCTTGCCTGGTCTCCTGGGGCTCCCTCCCCCGCTGTGGAGACTGCTGGTGTGCCAGCTGTGCCTGGGTTCTCTGCGTGGAATGCTCTGTGTTTGTGGGGAATTGCTGCTGGAAGGGAATGTTGGTCCCTGGGTTTGGGAACTTCTGTGTGTAATGAGTGTCTGCCTCCTAATGTACTATTTGCTTTTAAAGTTTCCTTAGAAACCTTGCATATAATACTTTAATTCACCCTTGGCTCTGTCCTGACACTTTTTTTTTTTTGTGGAAGTCACAAGGACTGTGCTTTTTAATTGTGGCCTTTTGTTTCTCTCCGCTTTCCCTCAGTCTCCAAAGTGTGACCATTCAAGAGGGCCAAGGCCTCATTTGTCACGCCAAGATTTGTGTCTGTGCTCTTGGCAGAACGTGTTGTTAACCTTTAAGCGCTACATCTCTGGAGAAGAAGGATGTGCTCCAGTGACACACTTTATGTTAGAAATTTTGTTACTGGTGGTAGAAATAATATCAGCAGGGGACTTCTCTGGTGGTCCAGTAGCTGGCACCCTGAGCTCCCAATGCAGGGGGCCCAGGTTCAACCCCTGGTCAGGGAACTAGATCCCACATGCCGCACTGAGGAGTTGGCACACCATAACTAAAGATCCTGCATGGTGCAACCAAGATCCAGTGCAGCCAAATATATATATATATATATATTTTTTTTTTTTTTCAGAAAAAAGAAATAACAACAGTACACAAGCCCAGTTCTGTGGCAGCTGTGGGCATCCCTATGCCAAGCCTTGGAGAAGCAGAAGCTATGCCTTTCCCTGCCACATCACCTGGCCTCCATCATCTAGGCCCTCAATATACACTCCCACTTCTGTTGTTTTCCTGTCCACCTTCTCCCCTCCCCAAACTGCTGCACAACCATTGCCCTCCTCATTCCCAAAGGAGAGAGAGCTTTGGGTCTGAAGGACAGTGCCCAAGAAACTACCCCCAACCTCTTTTATAGTTCCTGCTTCTTTATAACACAGCCCTGAAGAGGCTAGACAGTGTGAATCCCAGAGGATTTAGCTAAAATAAACTTTGATTCCAAAATAATTTGGGTGTTGATAATGGTTAGAGTGCAGAGAGGCCTCAACCATCATCAGTTGTCCTTCATTACTTGTGGCTGAAAACCCCCAGAGTTAAGTGGTACGTTTTTCCTAAATGAAAATTGTTTTCTTTTTTCCCGATGTCTGTATAATATGAACTCATTGTAAAAACTTCAGAAAATATTGAAAGATGTAAAAAAGAGGGTACCCCCCACCCCCACCGTCAAATAATCTGGTTAAGAATTTTTGGGTCAAAATTTCTAAACTTTTCCTATGCATGCACATCCATTTATACTTTAAAAAAAAATGTGACTGTATTATTCACGATGTTTTGTAAACCATCCAATGTATTGCCACAGAAAACCAACCTAAAACTTAGAGGTATAAAAGAGCAACCATTTGTTACAGCTCATGAATTTTTTAGGTGAGGAGTTCAGAGAGGACAGAGTTGGGATATTTTTCCTCTGCTCCATGAAGACTAGAACATCAGCTAGGAAAACTCAAATGACTAGGGGTAACTGGAATATCTGGGGTCTGGAAATACCTGGAAGCTTCTTTTTATACTCACAGAGTTAACTCAGTTGTGATTGTATGTGAGAATACCTGCATATGACTTTTCTGTGTAGCTTGAGCTTCCTCACAACGTGGTAGGCCTCAGGGTAGTTGAAGCTAATGACTGATCTAATGACTGAAGTACTTGCTGCTGCTGCTAAGTCGCTTCAGTCGTGTCCGACTCTGTGCGACCCCATAGATGGCAGCCCACCAGGCTCCCCTGTCCCTGGGATTCTCCAGGCAAGAAAACTGGAGTGGGTTGCCATTTCCTTCTCCAATGCATGAAAGTGAAAAGTGAAAGTGAAGTCGCTCAGTTGTGTCTGACTCTAGCGACCCCATGGACTGCAGCCCACCAGGCTCCCCTGTCCATGGGATTTTCCAGGCAAAAGTACTGGAGTGGGGTGCCATTGCCTTCTCCGGACTGAAGTCCTTTTAAGGAGAGAAATTTGGACTGAGACACACAGCCGTAGAGGGAGTATGCCATGTGAAGATGGAAGCAAAGATTGGAGTGATGTATCTGTGAGTCAAGGAATATCGAGGATTTCCAGCAGCCACCAGAAACCTGGAAGAGCTCAGAAAGGACCGTCACCTAGAACCTTCAGAGAGCATGTTCCTGCTGACACCTTAATTTTGGATTTCTGTTCTCTAGAGCTGTAAGAGAATAGATATCTGTCAGTTTAAGCCACCAGAGTTTATAACAAGTACTTGGTTATAGCAGCCCTAGGAACTAAGCACAGTTACCCATATTAACATAGATCTGTGTCACCATTTCATAGGTGCACAGTAACCATCAGTGCAGTTCAGTCGTGCAGTTGTGTCCAACTCTTTGTGAACCCATGGACTGTAGCATGCCAGGCTTCCCTGTCCATCACCAACTCCTGGGGTTTACCCAAACTCATGTCCATTGAGTAAGTGATGCCATCCAACCATCTCCTCTTCTGTTATCCCCTTCTCCTCCTGCCCACAATATTTCCCAGCATCAGAGTCTTTTCAAATGAGTCAGTTCTTCTCTTCAGGTGGCCAAAATATTGGAGTTTCAACTCCAACATCAGTCCTTCTAATGAATATTCAGGACTGATTTCCTTTAGCATGGACTGGTTGGATCTCCTTGCAGTCCAAGGGACACACTGAGTCCAGATGCCATCCAATCATCTCATCCTCTGTCACCCCTTCTCCTGCCCTCAGTTTTTCCCAGCATAAGACTTTTCCAGTGAGTTGGCTATTTGCATCAGGTAGCCAAAATATTAGAGTTTCAGCTCCAGCATCAATCCTTCCAATGAATATTCAGCGTTGATTTCCTTTAGGATTGACTAGTTTAATCTCCTTGCTGTCCAAGGGACTCTCAAGAGTCTTCTCCAGCACCACAGTTTGAAAGCATCAATTCTTCAGCACTCAGCCTTCTTTATGGTCCAACGCTCACATCCATACATGACTATTGGAAAAACGTACATGACCACTGGAAAAACCATAGCTTTGATTAGCTAGATCCAACCATAGCTTGGACCTTTGGTGGCAAAGTGATGTCTCTGCCTTTTAATATGCTATGTTTGCCATAGCTTTTCTTCCAAGGATCAAGTGTCTTTTAATTTTGTGGCTGTAGTCACCATCTGCAAGGATTTTGGAGACTAAGAAATAAAATCTGTCACTTTTTCAATTTTTTCCCATCTATTTTCCTTGAAGTGATGGGACCAGATGCCATGATCTTGGCTTTTGTATGTTGAGTTTTAGCCAGCTTTTTCACTCTCCTCTTTCACCTTCATGAAGAGGCTGTATAGTTCCTCTTCACTTTCTGCCATTAAAGTGTTATTATCTGCATAGCTGAGGTTTTTTGTAATTCTCCCATCAGTCTTGATTCCAGCTTGTGATTCATCCAGTCTGGCATTTTGTATAATGTACACTGTATATAAGTTAAATAATCAGGGTGACAATATACAGCCTTGACTTACTCCTTTCCCAATATTGAACCAGTCCTTTGTTCCATGTCCATTTCTAACTGTTGCCTCTTGTCCTGCATACAGTTTTCTCAGGAGACAGGTAAGTTGGTCTGATGATATTCATATCTCTTTAAGAAATTCCCAGTTTGCTGGGATCCACACAGTCAAAGACTTTAGTGTAATCAGTGAAGCAGAAGTAGTTTTCTTTTTTTTTTTGTTTGAAATTTCCTTGCTTTTTCTATGATCCAGCAAATGTTGGCAATTTAATCTCTGGTTTCTCCACCTTTTCTAAATCCAACTTGTGCATCTGGAATTTCTCAGTTCATATGCTGCTAAAGCTTAGTTTGAAGGATTTTGAGCATAATCATGCTAGCATGTGAAATGAGTGAAATTTTATGTTAATTTGAACCTTCATTAACATTGCCTTTCTTTGGGATTGGAATGAAAACACATTTTCCAGTCCTGTGGCCACTGCTGAGTTTTCCAAATTTGCTGGCATATTGAGTGTAGCACTTTCACAGCATCATCATTTAGGATTTGAAATAGCTCAACTGGAATTCCATCACCTCCACTAGCTTTGTTCGTAGTGATGTTTCCTAAGGCCCACTTGACTTCACATTCCAGGATGTCTGGCTCTAGGTGAGTGATCATACCTTCGTGATTATCTGGGTCATGAAGATCTTTTTTGTATAGTTCTGTATATTCTTGCCACCTCTTCTCAATATCTTCTGCTTCTGTTAGGTCCATACCATATCTGTCCTTTATTGTGCTCATCTTTCATGAAATGTTCCCTTAGTATCTCTAATTTTCTTGAAGAGAAAGTCTTTCCAAGGTATATTGAGTGCAGCACTTTCACAGCATCATCTTTCAGGATTTGAAACAGCTCAACTGGAATTCCATTACCTCCACTAGCTTTGTTTGTAGTGATGCTTCCTAAGGCCCACTTGACTTCACATTCCAGGATGTCTGGCTCTAGGTGAGTGATCACACCATAGTGATTATTTGGGTCATGCAGATCTTTTTTGTATAGTTCTTCTGTGTATTCTTGCCACCTCTTTTTAATATCTTCTGCTTCTGTTAGGTCCATACCATTTCTGTCCTTTATTGTACCTGTCTTTGCATGAAATGTTCCCTTGGTATCTCTAATTTTCTTGAAGATATATCTAGTCTTTCCTATTCTATTGTTTTTCTCTATTTCTTTGCATTGATCACTGAGGAAGGCTATTCTTTGGAGCTCTGCATTCAAATGGGTATATCTTTCCTTTTCTCCTTTGCTTTTCGCTTCTCTTCTTTTCATAGCTATTTTCAGGCCTCCTCAGATAGCCATTTTGCTTTTTACATTTCTTTTGCTTGGGGATGGTCTTGATCCCTGTCTCCTGTACAATGTCATGAACCTCCATCCATAGTTCATCAGGCACTCTATCAGATCCAATTCCTGAGAAATCCCTTGAGAAATAGATTCAAGGGATTAGATCTGACAGTTACCATAGAATGCTTAATCATCATTTATTTAATCAATCTTAAATAGGTGTAAGAAATATAGTTCAATAATTAGCATGAGATTATATTCTATACAATAAAATGGGTGACTCATAACCTCTCTCACAGACTTCATTTGTTTCCTCCACAGGGCCTAGCTTTCATTAAATATCAATTAACTTATAAACACTAATAAGAGAGTACCAAGAAATACAAAGTTTGATCACCTACCAGCATTTTATTAAAGGATGCCCAGTGTTAAGGATATTAAGGTTTTCAAGACAGTCCTGTCCCTTCTGGAAACCTTCTTGGTTAGCTGACTGGAAGGACAGGTAAAAACTTCAACCTAACTGAGCACTCCTATAAAACATCAAATATTTTAAAATGAAAGTGACTCTAGTACAAAAAGTTTAAATCCCATTGCTCTTCCTGATGTGATACTTCCAGTTCCCCAGCCACAAAAGCAGTTTTAAACATCTAAGCCTCTTTGCCAAGCGTTAAGAAATGACTCAGAAATGTAATCCTGGCAGACGACTACGGAAACGTACCCCGTGCCTCCTAGACCTTTTCTGCCGCTTCTTTACGGCTCCTGGGTTGGATGAGGCCTCCTGCGTTTTCCTTGTCAAGTTCAGTTCTCTGTTTCTTGGCTCACTTGTGACTTCCTCTTCACAGAAGGGCGGGCGTGGGGCAAACCTGGAGAGGAGCCCCGGTGCCCCTCCCGGTCTCTGCCGGTGCCCAGTCAGAGCAGCAGGCTAAGTGCTTAGCTCTGTCGGTTGCGTGGCTGCAAGCCCTTCCAAGCTCACCTTTTCCTTTCTTCCACAGACCATGAGTCTTCTCCAAAAGTGCCTGTAGAAAAAAATAAAGCCTTTTTTAACTCTAAGATGCTTGGCAGTGCTTTTTGCCATTTTCTCAAAGTTTTTAGCCGCTCTGAACATAACAGTCTGGATGACTAGAACGCAACAAAAACTGCTCTGAATTCTTAGTTCAGTATGGAAATCCAAAGAAAACTGTGCTGCTCATTGCAGGCTAGCTGATTGGAAGAGCTTGAAATCTTCATGTTTTCTGAATATCTGGGAGGTGGTACCCTCAGGAAATGCCCCTACAGAGACGTCTCCATTTCCTTTGGAACAAATGGACATTGTGTCTACTACAGGACTTCCCTGTAGCTCAGATGGTAAAGAATCTGCCTGCAATGCAGGAGACCTGGGTTCAGTCCCTGGCTCGGGAAGATCTTCTGGAGAAAGGAATGGCAACCCACTCCAGTATTCTAGCCTGGAGAATCCCATGGACAGAGGACTCTGGCAGGCTACAGTCCATAGGGTCCCAAAGAGTCGGACATGACTGAGCGACTCACACACACACCCGTATCTGAGTCACTTTGCTGTACAGCAGACATTAACACAGTAAATCAACTATACTACACTAAATTTTTTAAAAAATTAATTAAAAATAAAAGTCAAGAAAACAAAAAACAAACAAACAAAACAAAGAATGCTTGCTGGCACTGTGTCTGCTGCAGAAAGTGCCCCTAGCCAGGCTCCCTAGGTTTTTAAAGTTGTGGTCATTAGTGGAGATGGACAATTAGTGGCCCCAGTCCTGCAGGGTCAGGTGGCTTTCTTCCTCTACTGCTTGTAAAAGCAGGATGGAGCAGTTTAGGCAGCTTATGTATTGTGGGGGAGGGGGAGACTGAGGGCACTGCACATTTGCCAGTTCTACCCACCCCCCCACCCCGCAAATGACA
>SJYT01035547.1:0-16965 GCA_006410635.1 Cephalophus harveyi
ACGAACAGAGATCATTCTGTCATTTTTGAGATTGCATCCAAGTACTGCATTTCGGACTCTTTTGTTGACCATGATGGCTACTCCATTTCTTCTGAGGGATTCCTGCCCGCAGTAGTAGATATAATGGTCATCTGAGTTAAATTCACCCATTCCAGTCCACTCTAGTTAGTTCGCTGATTCCTAGAATGTCAACGTTCACCTTTGTCATCTCTTGTTTGACCACTTCCAATTTGCCTTGATTCACGGGCCTGACATTCCAGGTTCCTATGCAGTAATGCTCTTTACAGCATCGGATCTTGCTTCTATCACCAGTCACATGCACAACTGGGTATTGTTTTTGCTTTGACTCCATCCCAAGACAGGCAGGTCATGTTGGAGAGGTCTCACAGAATGTAGTCCACTGGAGAAGGGAATGGCAAACCACTTCAGTATGCTTGCCTTGAGAGCTCCATGAACAGTATGAAACGGCAAAATGATAGGATACTGAAAGAGGAACTCCCCAGGTCAGTAGGTGCCCAATATGCTACTGGAGATCAGTGGAGAAATAACTCTAGAAAGAATGAAGGGATAGGCCTTGCTCAGTAAAACTATAATCCTATTTTCTGCTGATGGGTGGGGTTGTACTCTCTACCTGGTAGTTTTTTGTTTTGTTTTCTTTTTTGGCCTGAGGCAACCCAGCCCATAGGCCTACAGGCTCTGTGTTAGGGTTAATGGTGATCTCCAAGGTGGTTAACACCAAGGGGGGCCTTCAAGAACTGCAGCTGCCAGTGTCCCCATCCCTGTGGTGAGACCCTTCTAACTCACACCTTCACAGGAGACCTTCCAACACTAGCAGGTAGTGTTTGCCATCTTCTGTGGGGTCATTGCTCCTTTCCTTTGCATCTTGGTAGACACAAGATTTTGTTTGTGCCCTCCAAGACTGGAATATCTGTTTCCCCCACCTTGTGGAAGTCTTATAAGAAAATCCTGCTGACCTTCAAAGTCAGATCCCTGGGGATTCCTAGTCCCTTTGTCAGATCCTCAGGCTGGGAAGCCTGATGTGGGGTTCAGAACCTTCACAACAGTGGGAGAGTTCTTTGGCATTATTTTTCTACAGTTTGTGGGTCACCCACCTGGCAGGAATGGGATTTAACTTTATCATGATTTTTCCCCTCCTACCATCTCACTATGGCTTCTTCTTTTTCTTTTGATATGGGAGTATCTTTTGTTGGTTCCAGCATTCTCCTGTTGATGGCTGTTAAACAGCTAGTTGTGTTTTTGGTGCTCTTGTAGGAGGAGATGAGTGCATGTCCTTCTATTCTGCCATTTTGAACCAGAAGTTTTTTTTCAAATATTTATATTTGGGGATGTTGCATGCATTTTCTCATTCAAGAGTGCAGACTTCAGCAATAAATAATGTTACGTAGAGGGCAAGCTTCAAAAGCAAATCGAATTCTATGGCATTCTTGTAACTGACTCTGTACAGTGTATTTCTAAGTGCCCAAAGCAACGGCAATATAAGAAGGAAGAACTGTATAGGTTAAAGCCACAAGTAGGTAGAAGACTCAGAAATTCTGTGAGGCTGACCTTTTTTCCCCTTTGTGTTGATACTTGTATTCCCAGCCTACAAACCCAACTATGGATCTGAAAATTTCCCAACCAAGCTTTTTTCCTTGAATGTCTACTATTCTCAGAATGGTTTCCAGGACCTGCCCCTGTGTTCATTCGCCATTGACTGTCTTAGGCAACAGTGCACCTCTGCTTAGATTAGTCTCACTATAGACCTGACAGGACCTAGGATCCTGAGTACTATTTTTCTTCCTCACAAGATTCCCAAATAATGGCACTGGATTCCTGATAACATTGCTGTACCCATACCACTAGATGCCTTTTTTCTCTCTAGGCCATATTTAAAACAAATTATTCACCCTTGATTGCTGCCCAAGTAACAATGACAATATTCCCTGAAGCTTTCTGAAGGAAGCTGAAACTCAGAGAGGATTTGAAAAGCATTAAAATGTATTTATCTTTGTCAGTTCAAATGTACTGAAAGAAAGAGAACATTTATGTCCAAGACTACTTCAGGTAAAACTCAAATTATCTGATCTCTCTAAAGTTTTCACTTCTGTGTGAGAAACCATACTGTCTTTCTTAAACCCATAAGAGATTTAGAATGCTGTATTCCTTGCAAGCAATCCCAAAATGCTTTAATACTATTTTTTGAGTTTTTTCTTCACTTCAGTGGCAATTCAGAATGGATTATAATGAATCAATTTCTGATTCATTATAATGCTCCCAATTGCTTCACAAAATATGTCTTTAGAAGAAATCAAAATTATTTCTATGCTTCTCTATAGGCCTGGAAAAAAAAATCTTATGGGTCCATAATAGGCAGTTTTCTGACAAGAAAGTAAATCCACGATGAAATCATCCTAGAGAAATAACTGTTTCATCTTCACATAAAGACACATAAAAGAGGAAATACCACAGACTTCTTCAGTTATCCCAAATGTTAACAAGCTTTAATCCTTACAAAACTTGAATCGACCCTTGAAAATTGGATTTATAAGTGTGATGGTTAATTTTATGTGTCAACCAGTACTCTTGCCTGGAAAATCCCATGGATGGAGGAGCCTGGTAGGCTGCAGTCCATGCGGTCGCTGAGTTGGACATGACTGACCAACTTCACTTTCACTTTTCACTTTCATGCACTGGAGAAGGAAATGGCAACCCACTCCAGTGTTCTTGCCTGGAGAATCCCAGGGACTTGGAGCCTGGTGGGCTGCCGTCTATGGGGTCATGCAGAGCCGAACGCTACTGAAGTGACTCAGCAGCAGCAGCAGCAACTTAACTAGGCCACAGGTATTTGGTCAAACATTATTCTGTGTATTTCTGTGAAGATATTTTGGGAGGCAATTAACATTCAAATTGATAGACTGAAAAGCAGGTTGCCCTTGCTAGTAGGTAGGCCTTTTGTAATCAAGAACAATAAAAAAGCTTACCCCCAATTAAGAGAGAATTCTCCTGCTTTTCAGACTTTGAGCTGGGACAACAGCTCTTCTTGGTTCTACAGCAGTCTGCTTGCCTTCAGATTTGAACTGGGTATCAGCTCCGACAAGGTTGAGCTTGCCAGCATCCACAGCTGCATGAACCAATTTCACATATATATATAAAGTCAAGTGGGTCTTAAGAAGTGTTACTACAAACAAAGCTAGTGAAGGTAAGGAATTGCAGCTGAGCTATTTCAAATCCTAAAAGATGATGCTGTGAAACTGCTGCACTCCATATGCCAGCAAATATGGAGAACTTAGCAGGGGCGACAGCACTGGAAAAGGTCAATTTTTATTCCAATCCCAAAGAAGGGCAATGCCAAAGAATGTTCAAACTACTGCACAATTACATTCATCTCACATGCTAGTAAGCTCACGCTCAAAATCTTTCAAATTAGACTTCAACAGTACATGAACAGAGAACTTCCAGATGTACCAGCTGTATTTTTAAAAGGCAGAGGAACCAGAGATCATATTGCCAGCAACCTTTGGATCATAGAAAATACAAGAGAATTCCAGAAAAATATCCCTTTCAGCTTGATTGACTACATGAAAGCCTTTGACTTTGTGGACAACAACAAATTGTGGAATATTCTTTAAGAGATAGAAATACCAGAACACCTTACCTGCCTCCTGAGAAACCTATATACAGGTCAAGAAGCAACAGTTAGAACTAGACATGGAACAACAGACTGGTTCCAAATTGGGAAAGGAGTACGTCAAGGCTGTGTATTGTCACCCTGCTTATTTAACTTATATGCAGAGTGTATCATGCAAAATGCTGGACTAGATGAAGTCCAAGCTGGAACCAAGATTTCTGGGAGAAATATCAATAACCTCAGATATGCAGGTGATAGCACCCTAATGGCAGAAAGCAAAGAGCAACTGAAGTGCCTCTTGATGAAAGTGAAACAGAAGAGTGAAAAACTGGCTTAAAACTCAACATTCAAAGAACTAAGATCATGGCATTTGGTCCCATCACTTCAGGGGAGAAAATGGAAACAGTGACAGATTTTATTTTCTTGGGCTCCAAAATCACTGTGGATGGTGTCTGCAGCCACAAAACTAAAAGACACTTGCTCCTGGGAAGAAAAGCTATGGCAAACCTAGACAGTGTATTGAAAAGCAGAGATATCACTTTACCAACAATAATCTGCATAGTCAAAGCTATGTTTTTCCAGTAGTCATTCATGGATGTTAGAGTTGGACCATAAAAAAGGTTGAGCACTGAAGAATTGATGCTTTTGAACTGCAGCATTGGAGAAGACTCTTAAGAGTGCCCTGGACAGCAAGAAATTCAAACTAGTCAATCCTAATGGAAATCAACCCTGAATATTCATTGGAAGGAATGAGGCTGAAGCTGACGTGTCAATACTTTGGCCACTTGATGCAAAGAGCCGACTCATTAGAAAAGACTCAGATGCTCGAAAAGATTGAAGGCAGGAGGAGAAGGGGTTGACAGAGGATGAGATGGTTGGATGGCATCATTGATTCAATGAACATGCGTTTGAGTAAACTCCAGGAGTTGGTGATGGACAGGGTAGCCTGGCTTGCTGTAGTCCATAGGATTGCAAAGAGTCAGACACAACTGAGCAACTGAACAATGATAGGTATCTACAGATAGAGATTGATAGATAGAGACAGAGATTGATAAATGAATAGATATGTATAATAGAGATAGAAATATTCTGTTGGTTCTGTTTCTGTAGAGAATTCTGACTAATATAGGAGAGTAAACAGAATGGATTCAACTTCAGACATGTTGAATTTGTGGCTTCTCTGAGATATTTTATATACTTAAAATATGTCTCAAACTATTAAGTGCACTTTTTGAGCCAAAAAATTATCATACATGAAGGCCAAAATTCCAAAACATTGTTCTACCAAAAAAAAAAAAAAAAAGTTTATTTTTTCTAAACTTGGGATGGGCATAATGTTATAAAACCATTGTATTTACTTTAGCTGAAGGTCAAAAGATGAGAGTCACAGACCCTTTTGAATATCTCATGGAAGCCATATCCTCCATCAAGAAAGAAACAAATAGACAACCAGCTTTCAGAAAACGCAGCACTGAAGCCCACAGGTTCTAGTCTGGCAAGAAGATCACTGCAGTCCAAAAAACATAATGTGGAAATAATAAAAAGATAACTAAAACTCAAGGTCATTTGAAAGCTTTCAAAGCAGCAGCAATAACTTATATTTTAACACAGTTAATAGAACATTTGGATCACATAGAAATATCTAATAATGTTAATATAAATATAATTTCAACTTGAATAAAATTCAGCTGCTGCTGCTACTGCTGCTAAATACAGCTGAGTGCTAGGTAACTACTACATGATATTACTAGGCCTCATATGCATGACTTTAGACCAGAGTTTTCAAACTCCAACCATACGAGGGAAGTGATACATTTGGACGAGCCTCCAGTCAGAGTAACTAATGGGAAAAGACGTCAAATCAGAAGCAAGAAGCAGCTCACCTCAATGACAATGAGGCTGTGAGAATCCAACAATGCATGTGACCTAAAAAACAGAGCGGGTTGCTATTCTTACCATTAAGACAATTTAGCCCACATTTCGGAGAAGGCAATAGCAAGCCACTCCAGTACTCTTGCCTAGAAAATCCCATGGATGGAGGAGCCTGGTAGGCTGCAGTCCATGGGGTCGCTAGAAGTCGGATGTGACTGAGCGACTTCACTTACACTTTTCGCTTTCACACAATGGAGAAGGAAATGGCAACCCACTCCAGTGTTCTTGCCTGGAGAATCCCAGGGACGGGTGAGCCTGTTGGGCTCCTGTCTATGGGGTCGCACAGAGTCGGACACGACTGAAGCGACTTAGCAGCAGCAGCAGCAGCAGCCCACATTTAGTTCCCATGCAGAAAGCAAAATAAATGTGAGGATGACAAGAGAGGACAGACATTAACATTCTTTCTATCTTTGATTCTATTCAAGTCTGGCTGGGGAAGACAAAATAACAGGATGATCTGTTTGTTGTTTACACCAGGTGAACCAGGTGAGTGGTAATTGCTTATTCTAGGATATAGACACTTTACTTTCCTCTGTCATAAAGAGGTAATATTTCAGAAAACTGTACTTCAGTGAAATACACAGTATATTTTGACATTTGAGAATCACGGTTTTTCTCTACAAGAATATAGATAATATCCTCTCAAATGTTTTGACAGTTGTGTAATCTTAGTATTTATATCTAAAATATTTATCAAGAATGAAACATATTGTTACTCAGATGCTTTCACTAGTTGCTCTAGGTTTTTTTAAAATAAGCTTGTGTACAGCTTGTTTCTCTCTTCTGATCTCTTCAGAAAAAAAAAAAAGTTAATTTTCTTCTTAAGAAACAGTTCAATATTCTGGACTGGTTGCAAGCTACTACTCCAAACTATATTTTACAATATACTAAATAGAATATTAGTCATATAGCAGTAGTGCTTATAGCTTATATTCCATTTTCTAGGTTTTATACCTAGAAGTTGATAAGGTTTTTCTCTTCTGCCTTGTCCAGCCTTCTTTTTGCAGCTGCCCACCACCAGATGTTATTATTTGACATGGCGTTGTATATCATTGCCATGTAGGTGACATAAAAATTTATGTCCTATTCAAGAAGGGTTGACAAATTCTACTTTCATTTCACAATGGATGAATGCAAATGACTTGGCTTTAATGTTTTAAAAACAAAGTTGTTACTGTTTGGTATTCTTTTTGACTTCAAAAATGTTTGGCCTTTTGTGCACACACAGACACACACAGATAAACTATATATATATACATTTTTTTCTTTACTTTACTAGTTTGTTTGTTTTACTACCTTTACAAAGCCTTAGGTTTCTATTCTCCTGTTTGAAGATCAGCATATTAGGCAAATAAGCGTGGTTTTATTTTTCACTTGCATTGCTTATCTCCAATGTGTGATTTTTTTTTGTCTTTACAGCACTAAGTTATCAGGCCTCTGATTGATGCACTTGCTGTCCCGCATACTGATCTGTAACAGAATATCTCATTTGTGTTCACAATTTCATCTTTCATAGACTGAGCCATTTCCAAATGCATCAGATGATATCATTGCAGAGATTAGATATTTATTTCTTTTAAGCCTCAGGCCTCTCTGTACATGAATTATTCTATTTTGTGTAATCTATTTATTTTCATGCATAAAATATATTTTAGACCTTACTTTAAATGTTGCATGGAATTGGCAATGTGCTCCTACACAGTGTTTTGATTTTAAAGTGTTAGTGGATGCTTTAACATCTAAGAAGCACAGGAAGAGGGTGAGGGGCTCAGGCTATAACAGAACCTCCTCTTGTCCTAGCAACCTATTTTGAGCAAGTGCTTGAAATGCTTTTTTAACTGATTCAGATAGAATGGCTTTTGTATCTTATGAAAAATAAGCATCTTCACCAGATACCAAGATTGACTTGGAAAGTATATGAACCCAGGGATTATATCTTTCAGATTTGACTTAATAATTTGCTTTTCCAACTCTAAATTTCAGTTACAAATATAATAAACCAAGACAAAGCATTATTTTGGGCTTTCCTGATGGCTCAAATGGTAAAGAATCTGCCTACCAAGCAGGAGACCTGGGTTCAATCCCTGGATTGGGAAGGTTCCCTGGAGAAGGGAACACCTAACCACTCCAGTATTCTGGCCTGGAGAACTGCATGGACAGAGACACAGCAGGCTGCATTCCATCGAGTAGCATTATTCTAAGCAGGTAGAGGGATTCAATCTTGATTTTTAAGATATTATAGTATTCTTGACTTCGTTAAAATCACAATACTGGCGCTAGCCAAAAAAAATATTGGAGAACATTTAATTAGCCCAAACTGTCTCCATAGCCATCTCCTCCAAATTAAAGGATTAGTTAATGAAAAAGTAAAGACAGATTATAAAGGAAGTGAGTTTAGTTTGAAAAGTTGTACTAGAGAACTCGATCTCAGATCAAGTCATCATGAGGTGAAACCACTGAGCTTTCTTTAATGCTGAGAATCTGAAGGTAGATCTGCACCTGCTTCCTGGTCAGTTCCAGGGATGCTGCGTGTTTCATGAGGAAGCTGCTCTACCTCTCACAGCATGGCAGGACTAGGTATCAATACAAGCATGACAGGTGGGTCTAGGAATTGGGGAGCAGGAGAAAACCTCCTGAGATTCCTGTGGCACCAGAGTGGAATAGGAGAGTGTCTGAAAGTTTTATGTGACTCTCCTAAAAGGTATGAAATGTTGCCCCAAGTGTAACCCTCAGGTTCAAAAGTGGTCTAACAGGCAAAGCACTGGTTGATTCAGTATGGACCTGCCTGTCAGAGGTCAGAAGAGGAGAGACTATATATAAAACATATGCTCAGTTGCTCAGTCATGTCCAACTCTGCAGCTCCTGCCAGACTCCTTTGTCCATGGGATTCTCTAGGCAAGAATACTGGAGGGTTGTCATTTCCTGCTCCAGGGGATCTTCTTGACCCAAGAATTGAATCCTCTCCTCCTGCATCTCCTGTATTGGTAGGCAGATTCTTTACCACTGAGCCATCTGGGAAACCTATTACATATAAAGGCCTAATGGAAAAAGACTACAGATAAGTAACTACATCTTGCCATAGGACTTTGATTAAGATCTAAAAAGATACTTTTTCTTCTCAAAGGTAATGAATTCATACATTCCCTCCCTTTCCACTTTAACTGTTTAAACTTAAATGACTGATGAAGTTATTCCACTAAGTTTACCTAAAAGTAACTAAATGAAACTTTCCTATTATACTTAAGAAACACACTGTCACATACTGTTGTTTAGAGCTCAGATTCAGAAACAAGGTCTGATAGGTTCAAATCCTAGCTTTGCCTGAGATTTGTGACATTAGACAAGTCACATTATCTCTCTGAGTCTGTTTCCTCATATACAAATTGGTGTGAAATAGTGATTTACTTATACTATTGTGAAAATTAAATGAGTCACACATATGCTTAGAAAAGTACCTATGGCAAGTATAGTATATATATATATATATATATATATATACTATATATAATGATGACATTGATTATATATATATATAATCAAAGTGTACTTTTTGCAGACCAAGTTTGGGCTTGTAAATTAAAGATGCAAATGCTACATAGTGATATTAACATTATAGAATTTTAGAGAAGAAATAGCATTAAAGATTATTTAGTTCAAGACTTATTTTTAAAGACAAGGTGAATGATATACAGAAATGTTGGATAATGGCTATGGAGCTAATAAATCTCAGAACTGGAATTCAAATGCAGGTCATTTAACATGCCAGGTACTACACTGTATTTGAAAATGCAACAGTATGCGAGGCCCACATAGGTCTTACAGAGTTTACAACATACAAGGAAAGATAGCTGGAAAGGTGGTGGCATGTTACAATGGGAGAAATATGTGGTGCACTATTCCTGTGAGCCAAGCAAGGCTTTCAAAGAAAGTGACTTGAAGCTGAAATCTACCTGAGAAGTGGGAGTTAGATGGACGAAGGGGTAGAATTAAAATACTTAAGGTCAAAGGAGAGCTGTGAAAGTGGCTTCAGAGTTGAGAAAAAGCACAATTTGTTCTGAGTTGATGTAGATTTTATTTTAGCAAAGAATGTAGGAAAGCGGGGTGAACAGAAGTAGTAATAGGGTGAGATTCTTTAGTGATATTGTAAACTATGGTTTATAGCATATTAAAAAGCAGAGACATTACTTTGTCAACAAAGGTCCATCAAGTCGTTTTTCCAGTAGTCATGTATGGATGTGAGAGTTGGACTATAAAGAAAGCTGAGCGCAGAATAGATGCTTTTGAACTGTGGTATTGGAGAAGACTCTTGAGAGTTCCTTGGACTGNTTACTTTGTCAACAAAGGTCCATCAAGTCGTTTTTCCAGTAGTCATGTATGGATGTGAGAGTTGGACTATAAAGAAAGCTGAGCGCAGAATAGATGCTTTTGAACTGTGGTATTGGAGAAGACTCTTGAGAGTTCCTTGGACTGTAAGGAGATCCAACCAGTCCATCTTAAAGGATATCAGTTCTGGGTGTTCATTTCAAGGACTGATTTTGAAGCTGAAACTCCATAATTTTGGCCACCTGATGTGAAGAGCTGACTCATTTGAAAAGACCCTCATGTTTGGAAAGATTGAAGGCAGGAGGAGAAAGGGAACAACAGAGGATGAAATGGTTAGAAGGCATCATCGACTCAATGGACATGAGTTTGGTTAAACTCCCGGAGTTGGTGATGGACAGGGAGGCCTGGCATGCTGCGGTTCATGGGTTCGCAAAGAGCTGGACACAACTTAGCAACTGAACTGAACTGAACTGAAACTATGGTAAGAAATTTGGGCTTAATCCTAGAGGCAAGGAAAAGTATCAGAGCTTTTAAGCAGAGAGTCAAAATAGATTTTGACTGTAGGAGGCTTTTTCTAAAAGCCATAGGAGAAGAGACTGGAAAGGAAAAGATGAATCAGGGAGACCATTTAAGGGACAGTTGCACTTAAGAAAGAAAGCTAGACCTTCTGTCTTAAAATCCTTTGTTCTTTTGAAGGCTATCACTGTAGAAAGCAAGAAAAAAAATTGGAATGAGGAAAATAAAGAGACTATAATACTATTTTTGCTCCCCTTAATAGATCTTCAACTCTTTTCATATAGATCACAGATTGTTAGAGTGAGAAATGACCTTGAGAAAACCAGCCTTTAAATTGTAGAGACAAGATACATGTCTTTCTCACATTCTATTAAATGTCAGAGTCAAAACTAAACCACAGATCTAACCTGCCAGCCTATCCCTTCCACCACAACATACTGAAATAAACTCCCTAGAAGGAAGACAGAACGACAGCAGTTATCCAGGGACAAAAAGACCCAGAATCCCAAGCAGACTATCCTGAAAAGAGAAGCTTTAACAAGCCCTGGTGTCCCAGCCATTTGCCAGAGCCTATGAAAACTTGTTTTTCTGGAGGCTTTTGCCCTGAATTTTGTCATATGGTCCTCTCCCCTCACAAGAAAATTATCAGCTAAAATTAGTTAAGATTAAATCTCAGTAAGTAATGTAGTTCAAGCTCAGTATGAAAAATAGTCTAATAATACATTTATTATCAGTTCAGTTCAGTTTAGTTGCTCAGTTGTGTCCAACTCTTTGCGAGTTATCAATTGCTCTCAGTCTAATTGGTAAGTAGTTCCAATGGTTAGGGAGAAAATTATATTAAGCTGAAGTCTTCCTGCTTGTAATTTCTCCTAACTGGTCTGATATCTTCCAAGTGCCCTCAAATTCATCTTGTCAATAAACAGGGAGGAATTAAGAAAACTCTGCCTCTTACAGCCTGCAATATCAAGCTTTTCTGCTACCAGTTCAGCAGAAAACATTGGGGGTTGAGCCTGGATTTGGCAAATGAGCTCAGTTAATTCAGTTCACTTTAGGAGCAGATTTTTTATTTAAAATAACCCAGTTCTCTAAGTGTGCTTCCCTGGTGGCTCAGATGGTAAAGAATCTGCCTGCAATGCAGGAGACATGGGTTCAATCCTTGGATCTGGAAGATCCCCTGGAGAAGGAAATGGGAACCCACTCCAGTATCCTTACCTAGAGAATTCCATGTACAGAGGAGCCTAGCAGGCTTCAGTCCATGAGATCTTGAAGAATCAGACACAACTGAGCAACTTTCATTTTCATTTTCTTTCAGTTCTCTAATAGAGACTGTTTAAAATATGAACAACAAAGACATTAAATGCCCCAGAGTCACAGGAAATACATTCAGAGACAAGGCCTAACAGCACATAGCAGTGACAACTAACCCAGCACCTGCTCCGCTGCAACCCCTGGTTCTCTGAAGCCTTTCTGGAAGTGGGCAGCACCTCAGGCAGCCAAGGTAGGGTGTGTGTGCTTCAGTCATGTCTGACTGTTTGACACCCTATGAACTATAGCCCTCCAGGTTCCTCTGTCCATGTGATTTTCCAGGCAAGAATATTGGAGTTAATTACCATGCCCTTCTCCAGAGGATCTTCCTGACTAGTGCCACCTGGGAAACTCGCTTGTGCCATTAGCCTAATAGGACCAAGACAGAACTAGCATGATAGTGACACAGTGATAAAATTTCCATGTATTCTAGAACTGCATTCAACTTGAGGCTTGGTTGGGATTTATAAACACCCACCTCTTTTACTGAGTTCCCAAATCCTGCTCATCCCTGCAATAAATAAACCTGCTTTAGGCCTGGATGTCAAGGGAAAAGATTCAAATCTAAGATATTCTACAGATCATGCAAGTTTGGGTGTTCTCTTAGGAGAAGGTCAAAATCTAAAATAAACTTGCCTTAAAACCCCAAACACTTTCCATAAAACAGAATAGTCTTTACCCAAAGGACTATTTACCATAACAGAAATACTGTTATAAATATTGGCAAAATTTTAATCCAAAAAAAAAAACCAAATACTTTATTCACAGTTATTGCTGGATTCAGTATTCAATACTCAGAATAGAGCCAGGAAAAAGGATTTCAGAGACTAGTGTTCCAATGGTGAATAACAAAGGCATCTATAGTCCCTGACCTCCACAGCTCCAAGAGTTTACTTGATCGATTTTAATTTTTTAGAAATAATATAGTGACACACAAAATGAATCCAGAATATTCATTTGCTAGTCTAAGCACTTGACAGCAAGGAGATAAAACCAGTCAATCCTAAAGGAAACCAATCCTGAATATTCATTGGAAGGACTGAGGCTGAAGCTGAAACTCCAATACTTTGGCCATCTCTTGTGAAGAGCCAACTCATTTGAAAAGACCCTGATGCTGGGAAAGATTGAAGGCAGGAAGAAAAGGGGGTGACAGAGGTTGAGATGTTTGGATGGCATCATCAATTCAATGGATATGAGTTTGAGCAAACTCTGGGAAATAGTGAAGGACAGGGAAACCTGTGTGCTGCAGTCCATGGGATTGCAAAGAGTTGGACACAAATGAGTGACTGAGTGACTGAACAACAGCAAATGCTATCATGTGTGTGTGTGTGTGTGAACTCAGACTCACGTCCATCGAGTCCGTGATGCCATCCAGCCATCTCATCCTCGATCGTCCCCTTCTCCTCCTGCCCCCAAACCCTCCCAGCATCAGAGTCTTTTCCAATGAGTCAACACTTCGCATGAAGTGGCCAAAGTATTGGAGTTTCAGCTTCAGCATCATTCTTTCCAAAGAAATCCCAGGGCTGATATCATTTAGAATGGGCTGGTAGGATCTCCTTGCCATCCAAAGGACTCTCAAGAGTCTTCTCCAACACCACAGTTCAAAAGCATCAAATCTTTGGCACTCAGCTTTCTTCATAGTCCAACTCTCACATCCATGCGTGGCCACTGGAAAAACCATAGCCTTGACTAGAAGAACCTTAGTCAGCAAAGTAATGTCTCTGCTTTTCAATATGCTATCTAGGTTGGTCATAACTTTTCTTCCAAGGAGTAAGTGTCTTTTAATTTCATGGCTGCAGTCACCATCTGCAGTGATTTTGGAGCCCCAAAAAGTAAAGTCTGACACTGTTTCCACTGTTTCCCCATGCAAATGGCAAGGTTTGTTTTATTTTTCTAACAATAATAATCCATTGTATACACACACATGGACTTCCCTGGTGGCTCAGAGGTTAAAGCGTCTGCCTCCAATGCAGGAGACCTGGGTTCGATCCCTGGGTCGGGAAGATCTCCTGGAAAAGGAAATGGCAATCCACTCCAGTATTCTTTCCTGGAGAATCCCATGGATAGAGAAGCCTAGTAGGTTATAGTTCATGGGGTCACAAAGAGTTGGACACGACTGAGCGACTTCATCTACTCACCTATACACACACATACATCCCCTTCCCCCACAGACCTTCTTTATCTATTCATCTATCAATAGATGACACTTGGGTTGCTTTCATATCTTGCCTATTGAAAATAAGCCTGCAATGTTCATAAGGGTACATATATCTGTTCAAATCAGTGTTTTTGTTTTCTACAGCAAAATATCCAGAAGTGAAATTGCTGGGTCATATGGTTTTTGATTGCAGCCATGAAATTAAAAGACATGTACTTCTTGGAAGGAAAGCTTTGACCAACCTAGATAGCATATTGAAAAGCAGAGATATTACTTTGCCAACAAAAGTTTGTCTAGTCAAGGCTACGGTTTTTCCAGTGATCATGTATGGATATGAGAGTTGGACTGTGAAGAAATCTGAGTGCCAAAGAATTGATGCTTTTGAAGTGTGGTGTTGTAGAAGACTCTTGAGAGTCCCTTGGACTGCAAGGAGATCCAACCAGTCCATTCCGAAGGAGACCAGCCCTGGTATTTCTTTGGAAATACTGATACTGAGGCTGAAACTCCAATACTTTGGCCACCTCATGTGAAAAGCTAACTCATTGGAAAAGACCCTGATGCTGGGAGGGATTGGGGGCAGGAGGAGAAGGGGACGACAGAGGATGAGATGGCTGGATGGTATCACTGATTTGATGGACATGAGTTTGAGTCAACTTTGGGAGTTGATGATGGACAGGGAGGCCTAGCATGCTGTGATTCATGGGGTCGCAAAGAGTTGGAAATGACTGAGTGACTGAACTGAACTGAAGTGAACTGAGATTCGTCATAACTTTCCTTCCAAAGAGTAAGTGTCTTTTAATTTCATGGCTGCAATCACCATCTGCAGTGATTTTGGAGCCCAGAAAAATAAAGTCAGCCACTGTTTCCACTGTTTTCCCATCTATTTGCCATGAAGTGATGGGACCGGATGCCATGATCTTAGTTTTCTGAATGTCAAGCTTTAAGCCCACTTTTTCACTCTCCACTTTCACTTTCATCAAGAGGCTGTTTGCTTCCTCTTCACTTTCTACCATAAGGGTGGTGTCATCTGCATATCTGAGGTCATTGATATTTCTCCTGGCAATCTTGATTCCAGCTTGTGTTTCTTCCAGCCCAGCGTTTCTCATGATGTAATCTGCATATAAGTTAAATAGCAGGGTGACAATATACAGCCTTGACGTACTCCTTTTCCTATTTGGAACCAGTCTGTTGTTCCATGTCCAGTTCTAACTCATGCTTCCTGATCTGCATACAGGTTTCTCAAGAGGCAGGTTAGGTGGTCTGGGATTCCCATCTCTTTCAGAATTTTCCACAGTTTATTGTGATCCACACAGTCAAAGGCTTTGGCATAGTCAATAAAGCAGAAATAGATGTTTTTCTGGAACTCTTTTGCTTTTTCAATGATCTGGCAGATGTTAGCAATTTGATCTCTGGTTCCTCCGCCTTTTCTAAAACCAGCTTGAACATCAGGCAGTTCCCCGTTTACGTATTGCTGAAGTCTGGCTTGGAGAGTTTTGAGCATTACTTTACTAGCATGTGAGATGAGTGCAATTGTGAGGTAATTTGAGCATTCTTTGGCATTGCCCTTCTTTGGGATTGGAATGAAAACTGAGCTTTTTCAGTCCTGTGGCCACTGCTGAGTTTTCCAAACTTGCTGGCATATTGAGTGCAGCACTTTCACAGCATCATCTTTCAGGATTTGAAATAGCTCAACTGGAATTNTTTGAGCATTACTTTACTAGCATGTGAGATGAGTGCAATTGTGAGGTAATTTGAGCATTCTTTGGCATTGCCCTTCTTTGGGATTGGAATGAAAACTGAGCTTTTTCAGTCCTGTGGCCACTGCTGAGTTTTCCAAACTTGCTGGCATATTGAGTGCAGCACTTTCACAGCATCATCTTTCAGGATTTGAAATAGCTCAACTGGAATTCCATCACCTCCACTGGCTTTGTTCATAGTGATGCTGCCTAGGGCCCACTTGACTTTACATTCCAGGATGTCTAGCTCTAGATGAGTGATCACACCATCATGATTATCCGGGTCATGAAGATCTTTTTTGTATAATTCTTCTGTGTATTCTTGCCACCTCTTCTTAATATCTTCTGCTTTAGTTAGGTCCATACTATTTCTGTCCTTTACCGAGCCCATCTTTGCATGAAATGTTTTCTTGGTACCTCTAATTTTCTTCAAGGGATCTCCAGTCTTTCCCATTCTATTTTTTCCCTCTATTTCTTTGCATTGGTCGCTGAGGAAGGCTTTCTTATCTCTCCTTGCTATTCTTTGGAACTCTGCATTCAAATGGGTTTGTCTTTTGTTTTTTTTTTCCTTTGGTTTTTGCTTCCTTTCTTTTCACAGCTATTTGTAAGCCCTCCTCAGACAGCCATTTTGCTTTTCTATATTTCTTTTTCTTGGTGATGGTCTTGATTCCTGTCTCTTGTACAATGTCACAAACCTCTATCCATAGTTCATCAGGCACTTTGTCTGTCAGATCTAGTCCCTTGAATCTATTTCTGACTTCCACTTTATAGTCATAAGGGATTTAATTTAGGTTATACATGAATGGTCTAATGATTTTCTCCACTTCTTCAATTTCATTCTGAATTTGGCAATAAGGAATTAATAATGTTAGGTCCATACCATTTCTGTCCTTTATTGTGCCCATCTTTGCATGAAATGTTCCTTGGTATCTCTAATTTTCTTGAGGAGCTCTCTATCATGTAACTCTAATTACTATAAGACACTGAAGTTTCCTGTGTAAGATCTTTGTCTACTTAGGTATTTTATTCTTTTTGCTGCAGTGATATATGGGATTGTTTTCCTAATTTCTCTTTCTGATTTTTCATTGTTATTCCTTTTGCTGCAGTGGTACATGGGATTATTTGGCTAATTTCTCTTTCTGATTTTTTGATGTTAGTGTATAGGAGTGCCCGTGATTTCTACATATTAATTTCGTATCCTACAACTTTACTATATTCATGGATTAGCTCTAGTAATTTTCTGGTGGCATCTTTGAGTGAAGTCACTCAGTCATGTGCTACTCTTTGTGACCCCATGGACTGTAGCCTAACCAGGTTCCTCTGTCCATGGGATTTTCCAGGCAAGAATACTGGAGTGGGTTGCCATT
>SJYT01035552.1:1658-26622 GCA_006410635.1 Cephalophus harveyi
GTACTATGGTAAACCTTAGATATGATTATCTACTATTATTACTACAACTGTATGAAGTAGAAAGTCATTTCATCCCCACTTTATACTTGAAGATATTAAGATTATTTTAGATTATATGCTAATGTTTCCAACCCAGGAAACCCAACTCCAAACCCAGTACTTTAAATTAGCAATGTGAGAAAGATTCAATTCTTGCTGTTAGAGACTTTTTAATTAAAAGAAAAAAATATATGTATACACATCTGTATATACACCTGTGTGTGTATATATATCTAGATATATATATATATACACAATCATGTATTTATCTCTACGCACATGTATATATATTTACATATATACAATTTTTTAAAATGGCCTGAAATTATATGTATATACATGTGTGCTTGCTCAGTCACTCACTCATGTCCAGTTCTTTGCAACCCTCTGAACTGTGGCCCACCAGGCTCCTCTATCCACTTGATTTCCCATGCAAGAAGACTGGAGTGGGTTACCATTCCCTTCTCCAGGGGATCTTCCCAGCCTAGGACTGGAACCTGCATCTCTTGTTCCTGAGTTGGCAGGTGGATTCTTTACCACTTAACCACCTGGGAAGCCTTTATATATACATACTTGTTCATTATTTATCAATAGCATTAAGTGACTGTGGGAGAAAATTACTTGTGGGAGAACATCACTATTAAAAGAAAAATGTTGATTTCCCTTCGCTTAAAACTTTGACTATTTTAGTTCTTGTTTTAAATTGTGTTGATATTGTAAAATTGTATCAATATCTTTGACAAAGCAAATACTTTAGTGGTTTAAATTTCTTTAAAAATTATCCAGATTGAACAACATTGAACATGTCTTTAGACCACTTGTGTTTGGAAGAATGTTTTGAAAGGCACTGATCCAGCTGTGTTGCAACCCAGATTGCTTAAAATCTGAATAACTCATTTGGTTTAACGTCAAACAGATATGATCTCTTAGGTTCTGCAGAGAAAATTGGAAGGATGTCAAGCATAATATCTGAGGCTAGGTGGATGGTGCTGTGAAAATTTAAGCGTAACAGTTTTATATTTAACATAAGGGGCTATAGCTAAAAGGAATTGTTTATAAATTTTTACAAATTCCTTTGTTTGCTCAAAAGATTCAGGTAAATATTATTTAGAAGTTTGTAATAGAAAAAAGCAGGCTAAAGCTATAAAATTAAATTTAAAAAACCTTGCATACTTATTAAGTGGTGTGGATCACCCATGTTTTTGCTACTACTCAAGACTTTAAGGTTTTGTGATACTGTAGATTTCTCATATTGTTTGTTTTATTCACAAATCCTGACATTAATAACAAATATGACAATTCTTAGAAAATGTGTTTATGAATTCATTTAGGAGAATGTGAAACATAAAGTGGAGAGCAAGGTCTTGCTCCATAGAAAACTGAAGGAGCACAGGTGATTGAGCAGGAAAATGGGTGCCAGGCCCTGGGACCTGAGATGAGAGGGATCTGGGAGAGAGGACATGTCTAAGAGACTTCCTGGGGAATGCTGTTTCACACTGCATAGAGGTGAACCACTGAGATATTTAGAAGGTCAGTTTCAAAACTTCATCCTCAAATAGATGGAAATTAAATTGTTTGAACAGAAACTGTGGGCATTTCCTCATCTCTTGTGTATAGTTCTTTGAAAGTGTCAAGCCTAAGTACAAAATTAAAAGTTGCATGATAATATTTACTAATAAGTGCTTATGTTTCACATTTAATGGTCTACAAAAATGTTTTTACTTTTATCTCTTATGGTACCAACTAATTTAATAAAAATACTCTTTGGGAATATAAGTGGATTGATAATTATTTTTTTATTCTGTTGTTTTCCTCTAAATTCTAAAGACATAAAGTCTATCCTTTAAAAATGAGGATGTGGCATGGCATTATTTATATACATACCTACGTACATATATAGGCTTCTCTAGTGGCTCAGCAGTAGAGAATTCTCTTGCAATGTAGGAGATGCTGGAGATATGGATCAGTCCTTGGGTGAGGAAGATCCCCTGGAGGAGGAAACGGCAACTCACTCCAGTATTCTTGCCTGGAGAATCCCATGGAAAGAGGAGCCTGGTGGGCTACAGTCCATGGGGTTGCAAAGAATCAGACACGTCTGAGCACCCATGCACATGCACATACATATATATATATATGTGTGTACATATGTATATATATATATCTATGAAAGTGATATATGCAGAGTACATCATGAGAAATGCTGGGCTGGAAGAAACACAAGCTGGAATCAAGATTGCTGGGAGAAATATCAATAACCTCAGATATGCAGATGACACCACCCTTATGGCAGAGAGTGAAGAGGAGCTAAAAAGCCTCTTGATAAAAGTGAAAGAAGAGAGTGAAAAGTTGGCTTAAAGGTCAACATTCAGAAAACGAAGATCATGGCATCTGGTCCCATCGCTTCATGGGAAGTCGATGGGGAAACAGTGGAAACAGTGTCAAACTTTTTTTGGGGGCTCCAAAATTACTGCAAATGGTGATTGCAGCCATGAAATTAAAAGATGCTTACTCCTTGGAAGGAAAGTTATGACCAACCTAGATAGCATTTTCAAAAGCAGAGACATTACTTTGCCGACTAAGGTCTGTCTAGTCAAGGCTATGGTTTTTCCTGTGGTCATGTATGGATGTGAGAGTTGGACTGTGAAGAAGGCTGAGAGCTGAAGATTGATGCTTTTGAACTGTGGTGTTGGAGAAGACTCTTGAGAGTCCCTTGGGCTGCAAGGAGATCCAACCAGTCCATTCTGAAGGAGATCAACCCTGGGATTTCTTTGGAAGGACTGATGCTAAAGCTGAAACTCCAGTACTTTGGCCACCTCATGCGAAGAGTTGACTCATTGGAAAAGACTTTGATGCTGGGAGGGATTGGGGGCAGGAGGAGAAGGGGATGACAGAGGATGAGATGGCTGGATGGCATCACTGACTAGATGGACATGAATCTGAGTGAACTCTGGGAGTTGGTGATGGACAGGGAGGCCTTGGTGTGCTGTGATTCATGGGGTCGCAAAGAGTCAGACATGACTGAGCAACTGAACTGAACATATATATATCTATGAAAGTATTAAACAGACTAAACAACAACCACACACACACACACACATATATAAATACACACAACACAATTTGTTTCTAGAGAAAGACAACTCTGAATGCAAAAGTGAAAGTTGCTCAGTTGTGTCTGACTCTGCGTCCCTATGGACTATACAGTCAGTCCAGGTCCATGGAATTCTCCAGGCCAGAGTACTAGAGTGGGTAGCCTTTCCCTTCTGTAAGGGATCTTCCTAACCTAGGGAAGACAACTGTAGATGAAACTAGACTTTGAATATTCACTAACCTTCAGTGGAGATGTCTTATTTTTTCAAATGTATATTTAAAATATACCTTTTAGGGATTTAGAAAGAGCTAGCAAATGTGTCAAAAAATACCAAGCTTTGCACAAGTGTCTGGAGTTTGCTGAGTTCTTAAGTCTATGAATATTGCCTGGTGGGATTGGAATCGTTATGGCTTTGTGATAATTTTTCTTCCATTTAGTTCTGAAGGAGACTTTGGGTTGTGTCATTATCACACAGATTCCTCTATGCTGGAGTTTCAAAGGCAATTTTGTAAAATGCTGAGGAACTTGTCCTTCTTGGGGCTAGTCACACACAGCAGTAGGCATTACTCAATGGAGAGAAACAATGGGGAAATCAGCAGACAAAATCCTATGTCTGCCATTGCCACTCTTGGAGAGCAAATTGAAGTTTTCATTTTTGGCATATTCTTTAGTAAATATCATTTGTTTTGTTGATGAGCTAGAGTGAAAGAAATAATAGTGGTCCCTAAATAACCAAACTGTGATTAAAGTTGGAGCACAATGGTGATACTNTGCCACTCTTGGAGAGCATATTGAAGTTTTCATTTTTGGCATATTCTTTAGTAAATATCATTTGTTTTGTTGATGAGCTAGAGTGAAAGAAATAATAGTGGTCCCTAAATAACCAAACTGTGATTAAAGTTGGAGCACAATGGTGATACTAATTTCATTTTAGTTAATATTTGCTATGGCTTTGTAGTTCTTTCCAAGAAAGCTGAAATGCTCTTAATTTTAGAGAAGGTGAGTACATTTAAGTATGCATTTCACTCCAGAGTGTTTAAAATGATGTAATTAACACCTGTGGGCTCAGGAGTCCTAATCTCATAAGATGTTGTGATAATTCATGAGTCAGGAAGATTTGGTTCAAAGAACTTTAGAGGATTCACTGAGCACATAATATTTAACTTTGGACATTATTAAGAGGAAGCCACTTCATGAAGTTGATTTAGAGGGGGTAAAACTTACCAACAGTTTTAAAGATTAAATGTTGTTCTCTCTCATAGCATTATAATAGTTTCTCTGCCTTCTTCACTATGCTTCCAAGATGACTCAAAGCACATAACAGAATGGTACCATAAAAGCAAGAGGAGACTCCCTTCTGTCTGTCATTTTTTGTTTGTTTTTGTATTTATAGTCTATGGCCTAGCCTCCAAAATTTCTGGAGTAGTTGTTTTTGTTTTTTTTTTTTTCTTGTTTTTGTTTTTCCTACTAAAATTTACTGATTAGATAGAAACATGATTCAGTCTTTAGTTGGAGACATTTCACGATTTGGCATTGGATCTGATATAGAAACAGGAACTTGTGTATAGTATCTCATATTTCTACCTTCTTAGGGAAAGCTTAGTTCACCACAATATTTACTTTAAGTTGTAGCACAAAGCTTAGTTCACATAAGTCCTTTGTAAATACAATACAAGGTTAATGAACTATTTGATAAGCTTTCAAATATTGCTTACATATAGGTCATATATTTCTCCTGGGAAATACTGGGAAGAACATAGTGAATGGCTTGGGCTGGGAATATCCATGTAGAAGCATGGATGGCTATGTATGTCAGACTTAGGGACCCACAGTTCCTCTCTGGTACACATTATCAGAGGTTATCAAATGCTGTATTTGAAAAGAATGTTAAGAACCATAGGTTTAGTGAAACTTTTTCTTTTTGTATCTATAAAACATACAAGAGTCTTTTTGAAGTTTAGCTTTATATTAATAGGTTACGTTTTGAGATGAAAACAAAAAGGTTATTTCTGAAGTTGTTAATGTAGAAACCTTAATTTAATAATATTTATCAGTTTTATACTGTTTCATTTAAGACACATAAGAATCAAATATGTCATTTTGTAGAAGATGATTTAGATTAATGTTTTGCCATTATGTATTCAGCTTTTTGCTGCAAAGAGCTATATCCCACTGAAGCAAGTTAGCATGCACACATTCAGTTTTTTGTAAAGTTAGCACCTATATTCAAGAATGCTTAAAGATGACATTAAAAGATAATTCTTTTATACAAAACATTATTGCTTTTATTATTGTTTTTAATATTAAAATTTAAATTGCTTATATTTTTTTCTGTTTAACTTTAAAGTTATTTAATGTCATTTTCTTTAATGACAAACTTTCATTTTCTTAAATAGTATCTATTGCATATAACAGATAACTTGTTTTTTAATTAAAAATATTAACTCTTTGCTTTAAATTCTTGAGCATTAACCTAAAAAATCAGATCAACCTCTGTTATTTAAGAAAAATTAATAGCTTCTTTCTAGAACCAGAGGCTTCAGGGTTTACTTTTCTTACCTTACTCTGGGCTTTGGAGAATTTCTCAGGGCAGCTCAATTAATTTATAACAATGCTGCTCAACATGTGCTGAGGAAATAATACAAAATATTCAAAACCTTTCATATTCAGAGCCTTCACCAAAGTCATGCTGAGGTAGATATGATCTTCTTTTGATTAAATCCAAAATATGATCAATATGATCTTAGTACTTTCACTTTATAACTCATCATATTAAAGATAAAAATGTATTTCTCTCCAGTGGGCAAGAATTCAGTGTTAACCAAGTATGAAGGATGAGGGTAAAGGAAAATAAATTCACCTTGATGTTGAAATAGTAGTTAATTGAAAACAACCAAATGAGTAAAAGCCGATTATAAATAATCTGCAAAATGTTTGTGTATCAAGATATTGTCCTATTTGGGATTATTTAAATGACAGTGACAGAAGGATTTTAACTATTTTTTGCGGAAATTATTGTAATAGACATAGACATTGAATATTCTGCTATCTGCATGTTTTAATATATGCTTACATTCATGGTTGTAAGAATAATAGTGGGATATAATAATAGTTTCTATTGTTTTGAAGGGTAGAACAAATGTGTAATTTCAAAAGATCCTTATAGTTGCAGAAATGAGGGCAGGCAAACTAAGATTGAAGGAGATATAAGGGTTCAAAATAATGACAGAAATTAGAAGTTGAGCAAAGAAAACAGTTTTCTATTTTTCTCTTTATTCTTTTATAAACACAAAAGATAGGGTAGGTGCCAGACTGTTATGGCCTGAGGATTGCAAAAACGTGCAAACTGTGGCATAGAGTGGGTACCATTAGTTCCAATCACTAGGCTGTAAAGCAAAGATGAGAGGAGACCTGTGATGAGAGGATAAATGTTGTTTTGTCTCCAGTCTTTAATATGGGAGAGATTAGCATATTTATATGCTGTGAGAATTAACTTTCATTTTTTTTTGCAGAAAAGATTAGACTGTTTTGAGCGATTTCTGCATATGGGATACCAACGTTACAAGATTTAAACTTGTAAAAGAGTTAAAGAGCAGAAAGATAAGAAAAAAGGAAAGAAAATAAAGAAAGCCAGATTTTAGGGAAATTTAATTTCAGAAGCACGATGAAAGATAGTAGAAAAATAGTATAGTATGGTTAAAAATTACAATTTTTGTCAGAAATACAGACGTTATGATTTGTTTCTTATAATGTAAATAGTTAGTCTTTGTAATCCTGAGACATTGGTATAGTATTTTAGAATGCTTAATTGTATGCTTCCTTATTTTTTACATATGGGCAAACCTCAGAGCAGTTTTGCCTTTTGCCCGAAGCTTGCTTGACCCAGGAAGACTTTTATCTTTCTCAAACCTCTCCTCCTTCATCTTTCCCCACTGTTGTTCTACAGCCTCACTTGAAATTTCCCAATGCCTTCCTAACTATTATTGACAATGATCTTTTGTTTATGTTCCTCCAAATCTGTTGTAAGTGACAGTTTTGGACAATTTACCATCCTCAAGCATATCTTTGTGTAACTTTTGAAGCATTACATTTTCTTTGTATTCCTTCAGCCTCTGAGTCTCCTTTCTTGGCCTCACTGTATCCATATTTACATCCACACCAGCTCTGTACCAAGAATTCACATTCCTTATTATTTTATCATTATCCTCTTAATTTCTCACTCTATATGTTCTGTTTTAGGGATTGCATATATTCTATTGCTGTCAAACATCAGCTACCATTTAAAAGCTCTAAATCTTTATATCAAGCACCAACTTTTCATTTGTGGCCAGCTCTCCATCAGCATCTAAAACTAACATTTTCACCTCCTCTCCAAAATCTTCATATTCTCTGCTTCCTTATCTGAATTTGTTATATTAAATATATATTAATATAATGAGCCTAAGGAGAAAGATATTAGGCAAAAGAATTATCACCAAGAAGAGGGATAATTATAGACTATACTCAGAGAAAGGTAAAAGTGTTAGTCACTCAGTTGTGTTCAACTCTTTGTGACCCCAGACTCCTCTGTCCATGGAATTCTCTAGGCAAGAATACTAGAGTGAGTTGCCATACCCTTCTCCAGGGAATCTTCCCAATCCAGGGATCAAACCTGGGTCTCCTGCATTGCATCAGATTCTTTATTGTCTGAGCCACAAGGGAAGCCCCATGCTTGCAGACATAATACTTAATTTAAAACTTGAATGGGAATTCATTGTGGAAAAAGAAGGGAGTCTCGAGAAGACTTATGTAGTGTTTTAAACTAGTGACTCAGTAACCCCAAGTTACCTTGAACTAGTGTAGCAAAGTGGTACGATATTACTAGAACTTGAATTCCCAGAGAATAGTTGGACCAGGGATTTGAAGGATATGCAAAAGTACAATACTCTTGCTTGGCATTGCTAGAGGAAAGAAAACTCTTATTATGAAACTTATTAATGGCTAATAACAGCATATCCTTCAGGAACATGGAAAAAGCTTCTCCCTCAAAAACACTTCATGTCTAAGTCCTCGCTCTAACAAAGCACTCCATTATTTGGACTCAGATCCCCTCATTTTAAGTCTCTCTCAGCTGTGAATAATGTGAAGCCCCTACTGATCAAGAGAATATTTTTTATTAAAAGAAAGTCTTTCACCTGTTTAACCAAAATATTAACTTCAGTGACATCTGAATTCATGTTTCCTCACTCCCACATCAACCAGTGCTTGTCTTGTCTAATAAGAACTTTCACGTAGGTTTCTCCCATCTTTTCCATTGGCAGGGCCCTATGGTCTCTTTCCTATGTCTGGAGACATCAGGGTAGATTGAGAGAGTGGCACTGGTCTCGAGGTTTGGAGTAGATTATAAATTGTGTGGATCACATTTTCATGTAGTTATTTCCTGAACACTGCAGGCAGTATTATGTCAAAAGACATGACTACATGCTTTTGAACACACTATTTCCTTCCTCTGGAATGTTCTTTTGCCTCCACTGCGTGTATCTTTCCAAACCTTGTTAAATGTCATTGGCTTCCTGAAACCTGTCGGAATCCCCCAGGCAGGCTTAGTCAGTTTCTGCTTTGTCCTGTTGTAGTACTTTTCACTTTCTTCTGTTAGATAGCTATTCTGTTCAGTTGTAATTTTTGAATGACTTCTGTATGTGTATAAATTGGTCAGACCCAATAGGCTGAAAACACAATAGGCTGTGGCCATAGAGGGCACCGCTCATAGCATCAATCTTCGTATCCTTAGCACATGTCTCATCTCATCTATAGCAGTTGCTCAATTAATATATGTTTGAAAATCTTTTTATGAGATAAAAGGCTAAAATACGCTCTTGCTGTTGCATTGGAGAATTTATTTGTGTTCTTTCTCCAACAGAATACAGAGAGAATTTGGTATGACTTTCAAAAGTATACTCTAACAAAAGTTTTTCTTTTGTCCTTTTAGGCTGACCTCTTGAGCCCAAAGCCAGTTTATTCAGCTTAAGGGAGTTGATAGAATTAGTGTTAGGAAATATTTTATATAATGGGATTTTGTTTACTGCAAGCAAATTTGGGTGATTTGGATGAATGTGAGTCTCTTGCAATATTTTAACATTTTAATTCATTGCTGACTCTACAGGGCAAAGGGGATCATAACTCTTAGTCCAATTTAAGAATGATGAGTTAAGATTTTTTTCCAACAAGGCAGAGGATAAAATATGTCTTGCTTTAGATATAGTACTGCAAATTGCATTTGTATTTAAAGTAGGCAAATTCAGTGTCCTAATAGTTGATATTTTTGCTAAAATAGGAGGGAAGAGTCCTTATAGTGATATATGCTTAAAAATTATGAATTAATTATTAAATACCTACTCTGTGCTCTGAATTAGGTAATGTGGTACAGATGCTCAAAATGATGTTCATTCTTGTAATGACATGCTTCTTATCAAGTTAGAATGTTAAGAAAAAGGAGAATCACTGGGCAATACACATTTCCTGGAAAAAAAAAAGAGAAGAAAATCATTGCTAAGTAATTCAACAAGCTTTCGCAACATTGGTCCAAAGATCAGTGTGGGAATTCTATATGGGGGGACATCATGATCAAAGAACTTGAATTGTCAGTGTTCTTTAAGTTCCCACTGATATTGGGCTGATGATACAGAGAAGTGAGATTTCATGTTGAATAGTCAATATGTGGCCCATTTATGGGGGACTAAATGCCATGTTTAGTGATTTGGACTCCATGAAATGTTATGCTGTTTAGTTACTCAGTCGTGTCTGACTCCTTTCAACCCCATGGATTATAGCCCACCATGCTCCTCTGTTTGTGGAATTTTCTAGGCAGGAATACTGGACTGGGTTGCCATTTCCTTCTCCAGGGGATCTTCCCGAAGGGATGAAACTCAAGTCTCTTATGTTTCCTGCATTGACTGGGAAGTCACTCTTAGGCAAAATTCAACATAATGAAAAAAGGAGCTACAACATGTTATTTTGGAAATCATAAGGTTTTGTTAGGGATTGGAGACAGGACAAAAATTGTGACAATGTTACACTAGCTAGGTTTGGAACAATGATACAATTAATATTGTTGATCTAGTTACGGTACTGTAACTACTTCATGAACTTTTTCTCAATCTTTTTTTACCCCCTAGTCTAGTCTAGATCTAGTTTAGGAGTTATTTAAACCTGCTTTGACTATGTCTGTTATAGAATTAATAGCATGAGTTAGTAAAGAGAGCCTAGGACCAGTGGTCCTGGTCTCATTGAGGCCACAACTAGCTGCAAGCCTGTTGCCAGGTCACCTGATGTTCTCAGACTTTCCTTCCATAATTCAGAAATAAGAGCATTGACCTGGATGAATTCTAAGACCTTTCAGTTGAGCTTTCTGCAGGCCAAAAGAGTTCATGGGAGCTTCCAAAATGTTCACATTATCATTGAGCTTCTGAACTACTGACTATATATTTTAATGCATACTAGGTAAAGTACATCTTTAACATTTATGATTTGGTAGAATATTCCACCTTCCTATAAGATAGGTGGAAGGCTCAATATACAGGCAATTACCTCTTCCAAGAATGTGTTAAAATATGGAAGAAAAATAGCAGAAAATTAACCCTTGTAGATGAAGACAGTGTGCTTACTGTATAATTTAAACTTTTAAAATAAAGCTACTTATTTGCATAATGATTCTTTGGAAAGATGATCCTTAAAATAATAATGCTATTCATTGATATGAAATAAAGCAAAAATAACATTGTAAATTAATCTAGAAAAGATGCCATGTTACTATGTAATAAGATGTATCAATAAACATGTGAACTATCACTTGTTAGGCTAAATTTGGCATAGAAATATATTTCAAGGTAATGAATCTCTATTTTCTTCCTTAACAATTTTCTATTTATATTTTGAAAGTGTTAATTGATTGTCATCAGTTTGTTAACCTCCATAATATGTATACAGTTGTGCGACAAGATGTGTATAAGAGTTTAAAAATAAGTGGCTTTCTAATATTATGTATCTAAATTGAAGTTTAAATTTGATACTGCATTTAAAGGTTGAAGAACAGTACTTTGCTTGGATAGCCAGAAAGAAAATAGAAATAACTGGTTGTTTTATTACTATTATTTACAAGCAGATTTCTCTGTCTTTCAGTTTGAAATTAAGAACAATAACAAACTTTGCCCTTTTCAGTTCTTAAACTCTAGGAGTATTCTATACATTCTTGTTATGTAAAGCAAAGTATTAGTATTGGAAATTATTCTTTTTTATTTTCAGAACACAGGTTGTCCCAAAAGAAAATTTCCTGTAAGTTGGACTTATAATTATCTTATTTCCTCCATAAATCACCAAATTTATCTGCAAATTTAACAATATTCATGATCTTTTAAATGTTAAGTAAAATATTCCAAATATAGTCATATTAATTTTTAAGCAACTACAGCCTCTGCTGATAATACTGCTGTTGAGGCTGAGATTGCTATCAGTAAATTCTTGAGATCATTATTCTTATAAAGCTTTTTCTCCAATTACAACAAATTTTTCTTCTCTACTCCAAATATATTACAATCAAAATTGCTGAATTCACAAATGGGGATGACCTCCAATTTGAAGCTAGTCACTTACTATAATCTCCTTGATGGCAAGAAGCCTATCCTATTATCTAAGTATTTCTCAGGACCAAAAGAGTTATTGCATATAATAGGTTTCCTATGGGCTTCCCCAGTGGCTCAGTGGTAGAGAATCTGCCTGCAATGCAGGAACTGCAGGAGACAGAGGTTCAATTCTTAGCGCATGAAAATCTGCTCCATTATTCTTGCCTAGAAAATTCCATGGACAGAGGAGCCTGGTGGGCTATAGTCCATAGGGTAACAAAGAGTAAGTCAACGAATCCTAGACAAGTTTTATAGGCCCATGTAGCATTGAAGTAGGAGAAATTGTACTTAGGAATTCATACAATTTCATGAAAACTAAGTCTATCTTGAGTCAGAATTTTATACTTAGGCCTCAGTGATCTATGATCTTCACCAGTGTCTTCTGTTCATATTAATATAGGAGTCTATAAATATTGAAAACTAAGTTGATACTCAATTTCTGACAGCTAAATCTTCCTATGCTTTAGCTTCCTAGTTTTAACACAGGACTTAGAACATTAACAGAAAAATGGAAATGTCTTTAATTTAGATTACTTTTTCCTTTGAGTGATCTTTCTTTTTCACCACCATAGTCCCTGTATCACAGACGATAAAGAATCTCCCTGCAATGCTGGAGACCTGGGTTCTATCCCTAGGTCAGGAAGATCCTCTGGAGAAGGGAACGGCAACCCACTCCAGTATTCTTGCCTGGAGAATCTCACGGACAGAGGAGCCTGGGGGACCTCAGTCTGTGGGGTTGCAAAGAGACAGACACGACTGAACGACTGCTACTACTACATAGACTTTGGACAACATCCTTTACTATATTAAATTTTAGATTTCAGAGATGGGGGGAACTATCACATTTTAGCAGTCTAAGTTTTATCCCAGGTCTTGTAATGATGGTGATTTCCTGAATCACCAGTTTTCCTCAGCACCCTACTCCCATTTTCCATTTTCAGAATGTGTTGGCAACTTTTAGATAAATTTGAAGCTTTCTGTCCAGCAAAATGTTTAATCCCTTGAGGATGTTCAAAGTGTTAAGACTGATGGATCTGACAGAACTAAAATCTAATAAGAATTGCCATTTACAACCACGATGATTCATTGGATGACACTTTATTTATCTTTTTACGTATCTTCTTTCTGATTCAACAGCTCCCCCCACGGTTCGTATTGTGCATTCAGGCTTGGCCTGTAACATTGAAGAGGAGCGCTACTCAGAAAGGGTCTACACCATACGGGAAGGGGAAACCCTGGAATTGACCTGTCTAGTCACAGGACATCCACGTCCACAGGTGAGTCCCGAACCGTGAAATTGTGGAAAACTCTCTGACTTGTCTTGCAAATCAGAAAAAAAAGTATATATATATATATACACACACACACTATATATATATATATATACACACACACTATATATATATGTTTAGACGATTTAGCTAAAAATGTATATGTGTTTGTGTGTGTGTGTATGTGAAATCCATATTATATTCGCAATGTAGGATAAGGGTGGTAACTGTTGAACATTCAAGCTTAAGTAAGTATGTAGAATAGACAAAGAAAAATTTTTTGTTTTGGTATTGTGAGAAATTTAAAAGACACTAGTCTAAGAAAGCTGTTAAAAAAGACAACTGCAAAAATATCTCTGTCAGATAACAATTCATATGGCAGTGAGTTTATTTTAGAACGTGGAACATGATTTCATGATGACATAATTGCAGTGGGGGAGGCGTTTGTTCTAAAAATGTGATGCACGAGGTCACAGGTACTTTTCTTACTCCTTGTCATTATATTCAGAGAAAACCTTGAAAAACAGATGTTTGCAGGTGCTGTGTGAATTCAGGTTCTCAGAGTTAGCAGCTACAGCTTTTACAAGCTAAGTACCAGGAACAGAAATTGAGACTTTCACGGGGCACTCAAGTGATAAATAATGAGCAAAGAGAAAAATTGTACGAGTGAAAAAAGAGGTTAGATAAGAGATAATATTGTTAGGCTATGTATCTGTGATTTAAAGATTTAATTCAGATCCAAAATTTTCAGGATGTTTTATTCATTAATTGCCAGTTATTATTGTCATATATTTAACTTGACTGGTTCAAAATATAGATTGTTATTCAACACAAACACTGTTATGAAAAAGAAGTCTCATTTGGTAGACAAAGTTATATATTTTATTTTTATTACAGAAAAAAATTCCAGTTAACACATGACTGTACAGGGAAAAGTAAAGAACAGTCTGAAGATTATAAAATCTCCCATCATTTTAATCTTGTGTTTTGGTCTTGTCATCCTTAACTCTTTAATTCTTGAGGATGTTTTGACTCTGCCATTTTGACCCTGAAGAGCAAATGAAAATAAGCATGTGAACTTTATAGAATGAAACAATGGATTGATGAGACCATGAGTAAACTTTAATGGGGAGATATGTTTTATAAAAATTATGCTGTTGAAAAAATGGAAAACATAAAAGTAATCTAAAAATTATTTTAAAATATTAAGATCCATAGTGGCTAACATTGCAAATTATGATACTTTCTAAGAACTGAAAATTTATTAAAGAATAAATGTGTCTCAATAAAATTGAGTTATAGAAAATTTGAGGCTTCCCAGTTAGTGCAGTTGTAAAGAATCTGCTTGCCAGTGTAGGATACTCAAGAGACGTGGGTTTGATCTCTGGATCAGGAAGGTCCTTTGGAGTAGGAAATGCCAACCTGCTCCAGTATTTTTGCCTGGAAAATTCCATGGACAGAGGAGCCATGGGGTCACAGAGTCAGACATAACTGAGCAACTGAGCATACATACACAGAAAATTTGACCCAATGAATTAGATTTGGTAGAAAAAAATGATTGCCAAACTAAATACACAAGCCCAGAAGCAATAATTGTTGAAATATGATGTAGGTAAATAAGTTGATATTTAAATAGCATTTTTATTTAAAAATTTGTATAGAAAATAATGTAGTCCAATTAAAATAATTTTAGTTATATTAAAACGATAACATTAACTCAAGAATATTATCCCATAGAAAGTTCAGTGTTGTTATTATTTTTTAATTTATATGCATGGAATAAAAATTCCAGAGTAAAAAAATTTGAAATCAAAACAGGAATGTCCAAGTAAACCTAAAAGAAGACACAAGAGAATACTCACTGATGATCCCCTTATTCTTACAATGACCGTACCAAATTCTGCACATTCTGAACTAAAAATGCAACTTACATTTTAATTCATCCAGATATTCTGCTCCCTCTATCTTCATACTTACATTCCCTCAGTCTCAGACATTTCTTATTTTGTCCATACATCTTCCCTTTCATGCTTCAGCAATCTGGATGGAATCTTTGAGCTCTGAACAATCTAAAAGAAGTTCTGAAAAACAGAAGTAGATTACTGCCTTATTCATTTTTCCTGATAAATTCCATTTTTGGAATCATTTCAGTGTATTCTAATCCTATGAAAAATTTATTATTTTGGAATCATTATTTCTTCATTCCTAGAAGCAATTCAGGTGTTTGCAGGTGAATCAGTTTCAGTTTATATCGTATACTTGGAAAATTAACTGGGCCTCTTCTTTGTCAATCAGCTGTATAAGGAAGGCTTTGCATCCTATCTAAATACTAAAGAGCATGCTGTTGGCAGCTGGTTTTCTCAGGATGAATTTTCTTGGCTGATACCACGAAACTGAAAAGGTCTTCTTGATCCTTTGTTTAATCTGAATATGATAATATTTGGAAATGCAGTGAAAAAGAGAAGTTCCTCATTCACTTTTCATATTTCTTAATCTGTTACCTATTTCTCTGGCAATGAGAGTCATAAAGATTTCCATTTCCACAAGTATTCTAAGGCAGCAATGTAAAATTTCTTTAAAATAAGTGAATAAATTCAGAACATAGCAGTGATTATGAGCGTGGGACTGCCTGGGGATAGTTCAGGATCCTTCTTGACTACTAGCGTGATCTTGGGAAAGTTCCTTAACCTCTCTGCTCTCTGCATCTCAGTTTTCCTGTGTGTATAATACAATAATGGTAACCATTATATCTATATCATTGACTCCTTTCAAAAGTTAAATGCAGGTTATAAAAATATATGCACATATGTTACACATATACATATAAACAGATGGCATATAATAAAATATATACTGGGCTTCCCTGGTGGCTCAGAGGTTAAAGCGCTTGCCTCCAATGCAGGAGACCTGGGTTCGATCCCTGGGTTGGGAAGATCCCCTGGAGAAATAAATGGCAATCCATTCCAGTATTCTTGCCTGGAGAATCCCACAGACGGAGAAGCCTAGTAGATTACAGTCCATGGGGCCGCAAAGAGTCGGACATGACTGAGCGACTTCACCTTCACCTTTTATTATTTTAAGTAGTTTATGCTTGGTCTCTACTGTTGAACATATTTGAAATAAGCAAATTTTACAAATGGTTCTTAGCATTTATATAGTCTAAATTAGATGCATTTCAATAAGTTTCACTATTTTTGTGTTTTAATGCACTGCAGAGCCTTTGCATCTTTGTTAATTAATTTCTTAGCTTACAAGGACTAGAACTAAGTCCTCCTCATTTAAGAAAGGCTTATTATAGAGATATTAATATATGGAAAAGTAAGAATGGAGACAAGGGTTTGTCAATAAATCTACCGACCTAGTGTTGTTGTACCTCTGTACATTCATAATTTCAGAATTTAGCTACCTACACTCTTAATTTTCCTTTTCTTTTTTCCTTTCTTTTCTTTTTTCCTTCCTTCTTTCCTTCTCTCCTTCATCTTTCCTTCCTCTCTTCTCTTTTAATGTTACGTAACCAGTAAGAAATGAATTATAAATACAGTTCTCCTATAAATGATTTAAACAATAGGATATTTAACAGACTGGATCTGTTTACTGTATCAGGTGAGTGACTGTCCAACTGAAACAACTATTTTTTCAGTATATCTTTGGATAGGATATGGGAAAGGGTCTAGGATAAATATCCAAAAATTTATTAATCACAAATTTCATATCAATAACTACTTTCACATTTTCCCCATACATACATAGACACAAACACATATGCATAGAAAGTCTCACCCTCTGGTGATATACATCTTTATTAAGTTCATAGTTACATGGTGAAAATGTACTCCCATAGCTTGTTTAGGGGATAGCTCTTATAGCCTTTCTGATCACTGATATCATGCCTTCAAATAGTTTTGTTACTATTACTTTTAATATAGATTTTAGAAAGACTCTTCTTCCTGAGGAGACCTGAATTTATTTACAGCTATTTCAGAGTTCATCATTTGTTTAATTCCATGAACAGTTCCTGATGCTTAGAAGAAACATTTATCAGACAATTCCAGATACTTGCAAAAGCAACATTAGTCAATGTACCTAATGAGATAATACAGGTAAATCATTTAGCAGAGTGCCTAGCAAAAAGTAAATACTTAGTCATCATCATATTTATGATTGTATTACAGATACAAAATAATATTTTTTTCTATAACCTTAATAATTCTAAACTATTATTGTCATCACTACTCAATTGCAGGTAACCCAGTAGAGTAGGTAGGGTATTCCTTACTCTCTCATTGAAGTTGGGCTTGGTCACAAGCATGGATTTAGCTCATGTATTTTGAGCTAGCTGTAATCTGGGCCAGTAGTTGTGTCCAAACTGGAAAAAATTGACACACTTCTGATACTAGCTAGTATGTAGCTAGTCATCTGATAAGTGAATGCTTTTCAATTCTCAAGGAGAAGGATTTAAAATTTGCTTTTATGTGAGATGGACAGCAGTGCACTTGCACAGTTCTGCCCTAGCTCAAGATGAATTGCCTCACTCTTTGTAACATTATAGTGCACAGAGAACTAGATCGTGTTCATAATCTACATAACATTATACTAGTCCATTATATTGATTATAGCACATCATTTTGCCTGCTCCGCAAGCATGATGATCTAGAAGATTTGATACTGTTTATGGATAATGTGTGGATCTTTTATTAGAGTCCTAATAGAATCACAGCACAAACCTTTAGATTCTAGAACAAGACTAGACTTTCTACAGCATAGTGCTAATTGATATTTGAAAAGCTGCTCTTTGGTCAATAGGAAGTAGGATCCAGTTGATACCTGCCCCTTTGGCCAGGTGATTCTGTAACACATTCTGCTTCTACATGGTTCCTTGGAGGGTCCCAGAAGAATGGAGCCTCAATCACTCTCAGCAATGTCTAGCATAATAACACTTTGTTTTATTGGTTTTTCTCCTTCTCCGTGTCACTGTTCACAGTGACACTTTGCTTCCCTGGAATTAATTCTGAAAATAAACTACTACCTGTAATCTCTTGTCTCAGATTTTCCTTCCTGAGGCAACTCCAGGATAAGACAGTACCTGTCTTCTGGACTCAAACCTCATGAGGAGCAAGCACATTTATGCACCTAACCTTAGTTTGTGCTTCCTTGCTGCTGACTTAATGTTGCTTAATTCTGATTCAGGATTATTGTACTTCTACTTTTCTTGAAGACTTGTAAAGGTAAACCATATGTCACTAGGCAAGGTAGGATGCTCAATTAAATTTTGCTTTTATTTCTTAAGACTTTTATATAATATAATTGGCATGGCTGTAGATTATATTGTCCTCACTTATTTTCCTCTTGAAAAAAGTGTTTTGTACTTGAATTAAATCTAAGCATTGAAAGTTTGAATGTTCATTCACAAGGATTGTCATGTGATGGAGATTTCCTATATAAATACCAACTGAGGATTTGTTTGGTTTTATAGTTTTGCCTCTCAAGATCAAAATTGGATCTCCAGGGTGATTGGAAAATGGATCTCAAAACAAAGTCAAAATAATTGGATATACAGATCACATGGAAGTTTGAAATTAGATGTGTCTTTTTGAAATCGGCATCTTTCAATGAAAAATATAATATATATGAGTTATGAGAACATAATCGTTATTTTATTACAGCAGTTGACATGAAATAAGCTTTTTAAAATGATCAGGGCATTTCCAGAAGATAGAAGGAAATCACTATTGCCTATCAATGTATAGTTGAGGATCTATTGGTTGTATTGTACATAGTTAACATGGATCATTTTAAAGTAAATAGCTGTTATTCTTTTAAAGTAGAAGTGTTGTATAACTACATAGACATTGATGATTTGGTTTTGTATTTTTATTATTAGAAGAATACTCCCATTGATATATTTTCAGTATGTATTATCTGGTGGCTCAGAGGTTAAAGTGTCTGCCTCCAACGCAGGAGACCCGGGTTCAATCCCTGGGTCGGGAAGATCCCCTGGAGAAGGAAATGGCAATCCACTCCAGTATTCTTGCCTGGAGAATCCCATGGATGGAGAAGCCTAGTAGGTTACAGTCCATGGGGTCGCAAAGAGTCGGACACGACTGGGCGACTTCACCTTCACCTTCATGTATTATTTGATGTATGAGGAGATTTCTAAGTGATAGATACCCTATAATATATATTTTCCCTTTGATTTTTAATGTTTTTTGTAGTAGTATTGAGCTGTCAGGGTTCCTTAGTAGCTCAGCTGTTAAAGAAGCCACCTGCAGTTCAGAAGACCCTGGTTTGATTCCTGCACTGGGAAGATCCACTGGAGAAGGGATAGGCTGCCCACTCCAGTATTTTGGGCTTCTTTGGTGCCTCAGCTGTGAAAGAATCTACCTGCGATGTGGGAGACCTGGGTTCAATCCCTGGGTTGGGAAAATCCCAACAGGAAAGGGAAACAGCTACCACTCCAGTATTCTGACCTGGAGAATTCTACAGATGGTATAGTCCATGGGGTCACAAAGAGTTGGACATGAGCGAGCAACTTTGACTTTCACTTGAGCTGTCAACAAAATCTAAATGCACTAATTTCAACATAGTCTTAAGTAAATTTTTTCATGATGGGATGATAATCAATTTTTCTATTTTCAAGTCTATATTATATATATATATATGTATATGTATATATACACACACACACAGAAAGATAAATTTATAATACAGTGTGAGTTTTGGGGGTATATAAAACAGTAAGTGTTCATTTATAGTTGTATGAATCCCTGCTATTTTAAAAAGGTAGTGTGAAAACAAATATATTAATAGTAGTGATCTACTTGTGATCCTGTTGAATCAAGTTTACCCTCTTCATTTCTGGCTAGTACATTAAAGATGCCAATTAAGAGAATTGAATTTAGTTTTGAAACTCCAATGGAATGTTCCACTCCTTAGGTTTACTTTAAAATATTGAGATTTGAGACTTAGCTTCAATAATTTTAATTAAAATTATAGAAAATACTACCTATCTAGTCTATATTAAAGAATATGCTATCAGTTGTAATTAATAATCTATACAGGTGCTGGTTGTAAGCATGGCACATTTATTTCAAATCAGGCTCATCACAGCCTTTTCCTGAAATTCTCAGAGATGCTTCAAAGAAAATCAATAAGGAGTAAAACCTATCTATGATTTGAAAAAGTTAACTCATGCTACACAAAAAAGCACTTGTGAAAAACAAGTTATTTCTAGGACTGAAAAATGAGAAAATAGTTATTCGAAATGACTCATTTTTTTTTTAGAATTGTTAATCTTTTATTTTGATTTTCTTTTAGTGCCAGTAGTAACAAAAGCCTAAAAATAACATTTATTTTCCTGACAGTTTTATCTATTTCAATCAATGAACATTGATTTTTTTTTTTTTTCCTTTTTCCCATGGAACATGAGGAATCATTATTCGATAAAACTTGGTCCCTTCTTGTTTACTTACTTGCCTTTGGCGATGATGTTGGATCAGCTTGAGAATAACAAAATCCTTAGTTAATTAGTGTCTTCACTGTTGGGTATCATCAGTTCAGTTCAGTTCAGTCTCTCAGTTATGTCTTACTCTTTGTGACCCCATGGACTGCAGCACACCAGGCTTCCCTGTCCAACACCGACTCCCGGAGCTTGCTCAAACTCATGTCCATCGAGTCGTTGATGCCATCCAATGATCCCATCCTCTGTCACCCCCTTCTCCTCCTGCCCTCCAGCTTTCCCAGCATCAGGGTCTTTTCCAATGAGTCAGCTCTTCTCATCAGGTGCCAAAGTATTGGAGTTTCAGCTTCAGCATTAGTCTTCCCAATGATTATTCAGGACTGATTTCTTTTAGGATGGACTGGTTGGATCTCCTTCGGTCCAAGGGACTCTCAAGAAGCTCCTCCAACACCATAGTTCAAAAGTATCAATTCTTTGGTGCTCAGCTTTCTTTATAGTTCAACTCTCACATCCATACATGACTACTGGAAAACCATAGCCTTGACTAGACAGAACTTTGTTGACAAAGTAATGTCTCTGCTTTTTAATACTCTGCCTAGGTTGGTCATAGCTTTTCTTCCAAGGAGCACTTGTCTTTTAATTTCATGGCTGCAGTCGCCATATGCAGTGATTTTGGAGCATAAGAAAATCGAGTCTCACTGTTTCCATTGTTTCCCCATCTATTTGCCATGAAGTGATAGGACCATGACCTTCATTTTTGAATGTTGAGTTTTAAGCTAGCTTTTTCACTCTGCTCTTTCACCCTCATGAAGAGACTCTTCAGTTCCTCTTCACTTTCTGCCATAAGGGTGGTGTCATCTGAGTATCTGTGGTTATTGATATTTCTCCCGGTAATCTTGATTCCAGCTTGTACTTCCCTGATAGCTCAGTTGGTAAAGAATCTACCTGCAATGCAGGAGACCCTGGTTCAATTCCTGGTTTGGGAATATCCACTGGAGAAGGATAGGCTACCCACTTCAGTTTTCTTGGGTGTCATAGCAATCTGTATTTCTTAAGATTAACTTTTAGGCATCCAGGTATGGTATAGTACTAAATCTAACTGACCTTTTACATTGCTTTTATTGCTGTTGTTGTTAAGTCAGTAAGTCATGTCTGGCTCTGTGATCATATGGACTGCAGCATGCCAGGCTATAATCAGAACAATTTACCATCTTGAATAATTCTTCACAGTGCCATCAAGAAGGTAGACTATAGCCAGTCATTTAATAACACAAAAGTATTACATGTCTTATTATGTAAAAGGCATGTAAACACATTTCATAGATATTTAAATTCTATATCAGCTGAAGTATATTAGCTTAAAGTGAAAAGTGAAAGTGTTATTCATTAAGTTGTGTCCGACTCCTTGTGACCCCATGAATCGTAGTCCGCCAGGCTCCTCTGTCTGTGGAATTCTCCAGGGTAGACTACTGGAGTGGGTTGCCATTCCCTTCTCCTGGGGATCTTCCTGACCCAGTGATCAAACCCTGGGTCTCCTGCATTTCAGGGAGATTCTTTACCACCACCAGGGAAGCCCAGTAATAGCCTGAACAGTTCCCTAATCCCAGAATTGTATAAGTGTCTGAATTTCATGGTTGTACATTGTGTTAGTTTCCTAGGACTGCCACAATACAGTCCCACAAACTGGGTGGCTTAAAACAACAGAAGTTACTCTCTCACAGTTTGGAAGGCTAGAGTTGTGATATCAATGTGTCAGCAGTGCCCGAATGCTCTCTCTGAGATTCTAGGTAGAACCCCTCCTCACATCTTCCCAGTGTCTGGTGGTAACCGTCAAGACTGGTGTCCACTGGGTCTCAGCCACATCATTGCAACCTGTGCCTCTGTTGTCACCTGTATGTGTGAGTGTCTGTCTGTTGAATGACATTTTCCTCTTCTTATAAGGATACCAGTCAGACTGGTACACTCCAGTAGGATCTCATCTTAGCTAATTACATCTGCAATAGCCCTGTTTACAAATCAGATCACATTCTGAGGAACTGGCATTTAGTATTTCAACATATCCTGCTGCTGCTGCTCCTAAGTCGCTTCAGTCCTGTCTGGCTCTGTGCGACCCCATAGATGGCAGCCCACTAGGCTCCTCTGTCCCTGGGATTCTCCAGGCAAGAATACTGGAGTGGGTGGCCATTTCCTTCTCCAATGCATGAAAGTGAAAAGTGAAAGTGAAGTCCTCAGTTGTGCCCGACTCTTAGCAACCCCGTGGACTGCAGCCTACCAGGCTCCAACTTATCCTGGGGCACACAATTCAACTCATTTGTCACTTTAAATTACATGGTTTATGCATATACTAGGGCTGCTTTTAAAGAGCACATTATATATGCAGTGACTATTGTGCATCATTAATCTTCAAGGGATTTACAGTGTTTTGCCTAATGAGTTAGTATTTGTTGTCCCACTTGCCTACACCCCTTCCCCTTGGCCAGCTGAGTCAGTGTCTTATTTGTTACCTCTTCCATAAAGCCTTGCTTGGTCAAAGATGCTTGCTCAAGTACCTTTTCTATGTGATCCCAGATTACCAAGCCATTTCTTACCACAACACATCATAGGATCCTGCTTTGGGAAGTGAGTGAGATTTCAGATTCTGCAGAAAAATTCCATAGTTTCACATTTCACCTTCTCTACTTTTTCAGCCCTGTGAATATGGGTAATACTTAGTTGTCCAAAAAATTCTTTTGAGTTTTTCCATAACATCTTACAGAAAAAACCAAATGAACTTGTTGGCCAACTCAATATATTTAACTTCCATTTTACTTGTTTTCCTCATGTACAAAATGACAATTGTAGTAGTAAACATCTGTTCATTAAGGGTCAAATAAAACCATACAAGGGAAGACAAAAATCTTAAATGACAATGATGATAATGATAGAAATAATAGAATAATCATGTTACTTTTCTGTTTCCTTTCTCTCTCACTGAACTGTAAACTCCTAGAAAACAAAGGGCTGGGTCCTTCATTCCCATTTTCTATCTCAGAATGAACATATATCATGATTTGCCTGGGACAGACCTGGTTTACAGCTAGTGTTCTGGTACACTTGTTGATGTCATTGTCTTTCAGTCCCCAAAAGTATCCTACTTTGAAGGATAAAATATATGGAACCATAAACATAAAAGTTTTCACATAGGGGTTCTCAATTATTTATTAAAGGAGTAAATGTGGCAGGCATTATCACTTGGGGATAATTGTTGAATATTTTAATTAATTTGTTTCCTTTTAAAAAGTACAAAATTGTGTTTGTAAATGCCTGTGTCATTTACCTCTTAAAATTAAGCATTTAAGGAAATCTGAGATTCACTTGTGTAGGCACTGTTGGAAGCCACATACCTCAGTGCCTTCAAGGTTGCATTTAATGCTCCCTTGGTAGTCTCTAAGAGTTTTTAATGTGTCTTCTTATTTTACTACCCAGCAAGAATTTAAAGGCACTTGGGAAATGGGACTCAATAATATGAAGCTATTACAGCTCTGTAGTTGAAGAAGAGTCTAGTTTTAAACACTCATGCCACTTTTGACAACAATACACTTTTTTTTTTTTTTTATATATAGATATAACAGGGCAACATCGAGGACTCAAGTAGCATATTCTTGAGCATATTCTCAAGCTCTGTAGCATATTCTTAAGTTACAAAAGCCTGTTAATTCGTTGCTTGGACTTTGTTACTTTAAACGACAAAGTCATGGTATTATGTTTAAATAACAGGGAAAAGATGGAAGTGTAATTTTCATCAGAAAAGGGAAAAATTAACATCGATATAAAGGTAGAACAAAATTTGAAAAGTGTATGCTAAGACATGTTTGACCTCATGTTGTCAACTGGCCCCACTTAATTTTCCTGAAAGGCTTTGAGAGAGCGTAGTGTCAAAGTTGTACATATGGTGAAACAGAAAATCCAAAGGGAGTTAGTTCTTTTGTAAGTACAAGGAATTTAGATGCATGATATTGGATGGATGAACCTTAGGCAATTTTTCTCACATTTGAATTCCCCCGAGAGAAAAATGCACTGTCTTTGCCAATATTTTAGTTAACAAAATGGGTAAATATTCCAATACTGTGATGACATTCTGTAACATTCCGTTTCTCAGTCTGAATATTGCCAGTAGTTTGATTTCTTCATAGATTAAACTGAAAATTACATTTACTTTCTTATTCAGTTCAGTTCAGTCACTCAGTCGTGTCTGACTCTTTGCGACCCCATGAATCACAGCACACCAGGCCTCCCTGTCCATCACCAACTCCCGGAGTTCACTCAGACTCACGTCCATCGAGTCAGTGATGCCATCCAGCCATCTCATCCTCGGTCGTCCCCTTCTCCTCCTGCCCCCAATCCCTCCCAGCATCAGAGTCTTTTCCAATGAGTCAACTCTTCGCATGAGGTGGCCAAAGTACTGGAGTTT
>SJYT01035552.1:29976-42876 GCA_006410635.1 Cephalophus harveyi
ATATAATGAAAGAAGATAGGGATGAGTTTGCATTTTCCAAAGTTATAAAGACTGATACACATACAAACAATACAAAAATCAGGTTAGGCATCTCTAATGAGAAATGCAGTTGCAGATTACAGCAAATTATTCCACCTGTTAATCAATGTAGGTAAACTACATTCAAAGCAAAATATTGATCAAAATGTCAAAATTTTAATGTGCGATGGCAAATTGATTGAACATTGCTCTTATATAGCAGGATCACTCTCTCAGTAGGCAAACCAATCAAGAAGCCAAACAAAAAGGTTGATTCACAAGAAATTTCAACTGGAACATCTGAAGCCTGTCTAATCTATTTTGAAGTAGGAGACCAAAAGGCCTGAATCCAGTAGTAAAGATTTTCTCTCTTTTGGACAGTTCCCAATTAGATGATACATGCCAGTCTGTTTTCCTGAAAGCTTACTGTTCTGTTCTGAAGGATGACCAATTTATGTTTTGATTGGCCCATTCTTTCTTTAGATTTAATATTAATACATTCAGTCACATAGTCATGTTCCAGAGATGTGCTAATGTGGTGCCTTCATTATGCTGACCTTGCATTATCTCTATTCTGTATTGTAATGCTTAATGATAACTGCTGTCTCTGAGGACAATCTTAGCTCCTATATTTCTAATTTCTTTAGGATGGGTGAATCTTATTAAATTTTATTAGAATCCCAATGCTCTTTCAATATATTTTACCCTTTCTTCTGCAATTTACACATACATAGACTGAGCCTGGAGAAGTTAAGTGACTAAGTCAAGGCTACTCAGATTGTTCAGCCATAGAGACTAGATGGTGTTTGTCAGACTGCTGACCTCATACTCCTGCTCCACCAACTCTGTACCCATTCTGTCCCCTTTTAGTAACTTCACTTTTCAACTTGATAACCTGAAAATTAATTTATTTGCTACTTAGATTGGCTTTTATTATTACCAATTATAGGCGTAGCCAGTATGATTTAAGTCGTGGTTCTCAAAACAACAGGATCAGTGTCATCAGGGGACTTGTTGGAAACACAAATTCTTGCTGAATCAGAAACTATAGGGGAAGAGTATAGGATCATATGTTCTAATATATCTTCTGGATGATTCTGATGCATTTTAAAGTTTGAGGGTCATTCATTTTATGGATTTATATAGTGATGCAGTCAAGAAAATCCCCAAGAAGCTCATACAAAACCCCAGGGTTATGTGGGTCTTAGATATTTACCCATCTTATAAGAGATACTGTATGCATATTGTTAATTTCCACAAATTCGACATTATCCAGCTGACAGGGACAATCCTTTTATTGTCACTGAGGTCCTCCTACACATTACACTTACTGGTTCTTTAAAGGCAGTTCTCTTCCAGAGTATATTTAATATAGAATAATACTTAGTAGATTGTTTCAGACTTGCTTCTTTAGACATAGTCGAATGTAGTGGTTCATTATAACCTTCAGGGAAATATAGATTTAGGTTTCACATCTGTCTTTCTTAAAAGGTTTATATGAATGTTAGTAAGTCAATCATGTTCAATTCTTTGTGATACCATGGACTGTAGCCTCCTAGGCTCCTCTGTCCATGGAATTCTCCAGGGAAGAATACTGGGGTGGGTTGGCCATTCCCTTCTCCAGGGGATCTTCCCCACCCAGGGATCAAACCCAGTTCTCCTGCCATTAAAGGCAGATTCTTTACTATCTGAGCCATCAGAGAAGCTTGAAATTTCATAAGATACATAAGGAATTTGAGCACAGTGCCTGGCAAATGTTAGACACTCGTGTAAGAGCTAAATCACTACTGCCAGTATAAATAGTATTGCACAGAGTACATACTACTACCTGAAACTACTGCTGCCTTTGACACCAGCGTCTGCTTTTCAACTCACAGAAGCTAATTTCTTTGTTTCTCGCAGCCCCTTTATTTCTCGTTCAATCTCAAAAACTTATTCTCTTGTATTATGATCTTAATAAAAACATACGTAGTAAGGAAATTCCTTTAAAAACTGAACAAAGAACTACCATATAACCCTGCAATCTCACTCCTGGGCATATTCCTGGAGAAAATCACAATTCAAAAAGATACTACACCTTTATGTTCATTGCAGCATTATTTACAATAGCCAGGACATGGAAGCAACCTAAATGTCCATCAACAGAGAAATGGATAAAAAAGACGTGGTACATATATACAATAAGATGTTACTCAGCCATAAAAAAAAAGAACAAAATAATGTCATTTGCAGCAACATGGATAGACCTAGAGGTTGCCATACTGAGTGAAGTCAATTAGACACCAAAGAGAAGTATATGATATTGCTTATATTTGGAATTGTATAAAAAGTGTGCAAATGAACTTACAAAACAGAAATAGAGTTATAGATGTAGGAAAAAAACTTATGTTTACCATGGGATAAGGGACAGGGGAGGGATAAATTGGGAGAATGGGACTCCAATATATGCACACTGATATACATGGGGTTGCACAGAGTGGGACACGACTAAAGTGACTTAGCAGCAGCAGCAGCAGCAATAAGAACCTGATACATAGCACAGGGAACACTACTTAATAATCTGTAGTGGCCTATATGGGAAAGTAATCTAAAAAAATAAAGTGGATACATGCTTATGTATAGCCAATTCATATATTATACATATGGAGAGGGACAGGTGCTATACAGTGGACAGGGAGACCTGGCGTGCTGCAATTCATGGGGGTGCAAAGAGTCAGACATAACTGAGCGACTGAACTGAACTGAACTGAAAGATGTCCATGCTGTAATCACTGGAACCTGTGAGTGATAAGGCAAAAGGAACTTGGCAGGTGGGATAGTTAAGGATTTTGAGATGGGAGATTACCCTGGGGCTCTATTTGAAAGAGAGAAGATGATATGCTGCTGGATTTGAAGATGGAGCGACTGAAATGAACTGAACTTGAATATGGAGTGATGTAAAAGTTGCTCAGTCTTCTCCACTGTTTGCGACCCCATGGAGTATGCAGTCCATGGGATTCTCCAGGCCAGAATACTGGAGTGGGTAGCCTTTCCTTTTTCCAGGGAATCTTCCCAACCCAGGATTGAACCCAGTTCTCCTGCATAATGGGCAGATTCTTTACCAGCTGAGCCACAAGGGAAGCCCTTGAAGATGAAAGAAAGCAGCAGTGATTCAAAGGAAGTAGGCAGTTACAGGAAATTGCAAAAAGCAAAAAAAAGACAGTTTTTCTCCTTGAAACTCCAAAAGATGCAGGTTTGAAATCCATTTTTAAACCTTTTTTTTCACCAGAGTGTTAAGAAAATACCTATCTCTGGTTTTTAGCCTCTCAGCTTGTGTAATTATAATGTAGCAGCAATAGGAAACTAATATTAATATAATAGCCTAAAGAATATAATACTAGAAAAGTTGTAAGTATGCATGCAATTTAAGTGAAAGCTATAATTTTAATTTTAGCTGGAAATATCCACATGAACTCATAATTTAATTTAATTTTTTGAAAATATATGCATTCCCTAGCTAAATCTAATGAAAATTTCTAGATATAATGTCTCAAAGAGCACCTCATAGCACCTGGATTTTAATCTCTAAGTAAAATTTCTTGGTAAATGGAATTAGGTCTTGTTGGAAGAATGATTGATTCCTATCCTGGGGCAGGCAATTACATAAGTTGAGCCTAGATTTTTATTCTGGCCGTAAAACAAAGAAAGGATCAAAGATGACTTAGGGTCATTTCCAAAGGACACAAAAGCCAACTGGAAAGGGCTTCTACTGGTCAAAGAATAAACAATTTGCATCTCAAAATGACTGTATTAATGTCAGATGCATCAAAATCTGCATATATAATAATACTAGCAAGCCAAAACAAAACAACAAAAAATTAATGGTTACATTTAGAATTTGCTAGCATATATTCATTTTCCTGAAAATACCTTCTATACCAACTGTATTTCAAAGTAAGCAAATTTTTGTTAAAGAAAATATCTTCTTTGGAAATGAATTTCAGCTAATACACACTGAAATAAATATAGAATTTAAGGATCAATGTTTTTTAACCTCCTCCCAAAATAATGAATCTAGGCAGGGAACATCAATAACTGCTAAAATTATTAGATGGAATATGTTGAGGAAATTTAAAGTGGATGGATCAGGATAAGCACACCTGGACCCCCTGATCGGTATTAACTTAACTGACAATGGGACAACCAGTATTCTATGCTTAAACACTTAAACACCAATACAGTATACTAACTCATATATATGGAATTTAGAAAGATGGTAACGATAACCCTGTATGCGAGACAGCAAAAGAGACACAGATGTATAGAACAGTCTTTGGACTCTGTGCGAGAGGGAGAGGGTGGGATGATTTGGGAGAATGGCATTGAAACATGTATAATATCATATGTGAAATGAATCGCCAGTCCAGGTTTGATGCAGGACACAGGATGCTTGGGGCTGGTGCATTGGGATGACCCAGAGGGATGGTACAGGGAGGGAGATAGGAGGGGGGTTCAGGATAGGGAACACGTGTACACCCGTGGTGGATTCATGTTGATGTATGGCAAAACCAATACAATATTGTAAAATAATTAGCCTCCAATTAAAATAAATAAATTTAAATTTAAAATAAAGCACTAGGGAGTACATGGTGCTACCCATGAATTATTCTTGCTCTGTTCCCAAATAAATTTAAACGTGAACCTAAATATAATGAAGCCTATAAAACTAACTAGCAGTTTCTAGAAAATATGGAGTTAGGAAACAATGTTAAATAGTACCAGAAGGCAGTCACCTAAACATGGATTGTAGGAAATGTATGGTACAGATCACCTAGTACATACTGTGGGTGGGGAAAAGTTACACAGTAAGATGTATAAGCATCATATCATTCTTATGTAATGGGTAAGATTTTTCCAGACTCTCACCAAAAAAAAAAATATTCAAAAGGACTCTCAAGACATTTGGGAACTATTGAACACAGCATGGTTTGTATTATATTAAGGAATCCTTGTTCATATGTAAGATGTAGTGGTTATATATTTTGATGTAGTATTGATATTCATAATAATATGAGATAATATGAAGTACTTACAGAATATATGATAACAGGAAAGACATTTGCTTAAGACATTTCAAGATAACTAAAATAAATGATTAAAAAAAATGAGAGGAAGAAAAGGGGAACTCTAAATGTAAGTTGTTTGTTGAAGCTGTGTGAAGGGTATATATGAGCTCATTAAAAATTCTATTTACTTTGTGTAGGTTTAACATTTCCAGAATATTATGATAAATATCAAAATAACATTGGATTGAATCTAGCACATAGATGACAAATAACTGAGTCTGCAAAGTGACATAACTCAGAGCTGGGCAGGGAGAGTTTTAGTCTGGAAAGCATTTTCAAGCAGATAAGCTAAATATCTAAATACCTAAAAATTAATTAACTGTGATATAGCTAATAAATAACTATGTAAGTTCTATAGCATGTTGATTTGACCCATTTATATATTGCAATATGATTGCATATATAGCATTAGCTAGCGCCTTTATTGTGTCACCTGATTCTCATTGCTTTTGTGTGGTGACAATGTTCAAGAATTAGTTTCTTAGCAACTTTGATGCATATAATATAGTACTGTTGACTGTAATGACTAAGCTTTGCATTAGATCATCAGAACTTAATCATCTTCTAGTTCAAGTTTGTACACTTTAACATCTCCCCACTTCTGTCACCACCAATTTCTGGTAACCATCATTTTCTCTGTTTCTGTGAATTCAGGATTTTTAGATTCCACATATTGGTGATATCACAGTTTTCATCTTTCTCTGTGTAGCTTATCTCGCTTAGTGTACTACTCTCAAGTGAAGTGAAGTCGCTCAGTCGTGTCCGACTCTTTGTGACCCCGTGGACTGTAGCCCGCCAGCCTCCTCTGTCCATGGGATTCTCCAGGCAAGAATACTGGAGTGGGTTGCCATTTCCTTCTCCAGGGGATCTTCCCAACCCAGGGGTCGAACCCGGGTCTCTTGCATTGCAGGCAGACACTTTATCCTCTTAGCCACCAGGGAAGCAAGACTGCTCTCAAAGTCCATCCATGATACAGCAAATGGCAGCGTTTCCTTCTTTATCATGGATGAATTGTGATATACATATACACCATTGTACATATGCACCATATCTATTCATCCATTGACAAGACACGTAGGTGTTAACTATACCTTGGCTATTGTGAATAAAACTGTAATAAATATGGAAGTAAACTTATCTTTAGGTCCTGTTTTTAAAATGTTATTTTTAATGTCAGTAAAAACATTCATAAATATTTAAACCTTAAACATAATAACTTCCCCTTATATTCATCATAAAATTGACTATATAATATTTAATAAAGTATACAAAAGAATTAATTTGCTTTTGTTTTGGTGAATAGATAGATAAATGTCTGAAAATATTGGATTTAAAAATAATTGCAAATAGCTGGGGAAACAGTGGAAACAGTGTCAGATTTTATTTTAGGGGGCTCCAGAATCACTGCAAATGGTGATTGCAGCCATGAAATTAAAGGATGCTTACTTCTTGGAAGGAAAGTTATGGCCAACCTAGATAGCATATTCAAAAGCAGAGACATTACTTTGGCAACAAAGGTCTGTCTAGTCAAGCCTATGGTTTTTCCAGTGGTCATGTATGGATGTGAGAGTTGGACTGTGAAGAAAGCTGAGCACCAAAGAATTGATGCTTTTGAACTGTGGTGTTGGAGAAGACTCTTGAGAGTTCCTTGGACTGCAAGGAGATCCAACCAGTCCATTCTAAAGATCAGTCATGGGTGTTCACTGGAAAGACTGATGCTGAAGCTGAAACTCCAGTACTTTGGCCACCTCATGCAAAGAGTTGACTCATTGGAAAAGACTCTGATGCTGGGAGGGATTGGGGGCAGGAGGAGAAGAGGACGACCGAGGATGAGATGGCTGAATGGCATCACTGACTTGATGGACATGAGTTTGAGTGAACTCCGGGAGTTGGTGATGGACAGGGAGGCCTGGCATGCTGCTATTCATGGGGTCGCAAAGAGTCAGACACGACTGAGCAACTGAACTGAACTGATAGTTCTTTTTATTGCTAAAAATTATACATCAAAACCAGTTACCTGGTAAAGCTGTCTCTAGGGTACAACATAAGCCATATCATCTGAGTTAAAAAAGAAGAAGAAATGCATGCTTGTGTGTGTGTTGGAGGGATCTAAGAGTGAAACATAAAAAATGAAAAAGACTAAAGGAAAATATGATTCATTGATTTTTTTTTAAACTTAGAGTAAGGAAATCTTTTTAAGGATGAAACCCTGATGCCATAAACAAAAAAGTGGCATGTTCTAGTGCACTAAATAATAATAATACAAAATAAGTTTTGGAAAAAATTCTAAATTAAAAACAAGTACCAAAGTGGGAAAGAATATTAAAATATTTACTATTCATATCTAAGGCAAAGGTAATGCTTTCAGCAAAATAAAAGCAGGGCATATGTAAGAGAAAGTATTGCGGCTCAAGAGAAATAAATTCAAAGAATGTGATTAGGCAGAAAAAGAAACAGATGTCTCTTAAAGAGATCAAAATTAGCTTCTTTAGTTCCTAAGTTGTGTCCTACTGTTTGAGACCCCATGAACCATAGCCTGTCAGGCTCCTCTGTCCATGACATTTTCCAGGCAAGAATACTGGAGTGGCTTGCCATTTCCTTCTCTAGGGGATTTTCCCTGCAGTGATTGAATCCACCTCTTCATGGGCAGGCAGATTCTTCACCACTGAACCACCAGGGAAGCCCAAGATTAGCTTAGTGTGACACATATAATAAGCTTGTAAAATTGAAAATGGAGGCCTTTTAAAAATTCTGTTAAGTTGGCTAAGATAAAAAGTGATTTTTACCTCACTATCTGCAAGCATGTAAATTAATGAATAATCTCATTTATTTCTGGTGTAATATATATTACTAAGTTTGTTTTCAGTTTCAAAATGTAATTAAAAGCAATGAATCTAGATTTTGACAGAAATTACATTTCAGTGGATTTATCTTGTTGTTTAGTTGCTAAGTCAAACTCAACTCTTCAACCCTCTGGACTGTATCTACCAGACTCCTCTATCCATGGGATTTCCTAGGCAGGAGTGGCTAGGGCCATTTCCTTCTACAGGGGATCTTCCCAACCAAAAGATCAAACTTGCATTTGCTGCACTGGCAGGTGGATTCTTTACTGCTGAGCCCATCTGGGAAGCCCTGCATTTACCTTATATTCTCGTATATGTCTCTGATGTTACAAAAATATGGATCAAAGACTTTTATTGCAACATTTTTATACTAGGAAAATATAGAAACATCTTTTGCTAGTATAAAAATAGTAGAGAAGGAGACAAATAAATCCATTAACACACACACATGCACACCAACCCATAAATTATACAATTGAATACTATGAAGTTTTTAAAAACAATTAAATCTTTATATATATTCTGAAGGTGTGTTGTTGTACAATGTCTCAGGATGTATTGTTAAATAGGTGAGGGGGAGGAGAAGGACAAGACAAGGAGAAAAACAGAGTGCTAACATTGGTCTGAAAAATTCATGAAATAGCCCTGAAAGAACATACAAAACAAACTAATAATAACATGCCCTATTTTTATCAAGGGAGACATAGGATGGAGGGAAAGATACTTATATTTAACTATATATATATCATGTTTCTTTAAATTTATGTATATATTATTCTTTAACTTAAAGTAAAAAATAAGTAATATTCCCAAAACATTAGTGAGGATAAATTAATGCTCAAAATTCTCCAAGTGAAGCTTCAGCAGTACATGAACTGAAAACTTCCAGATGTTCAAGCTGGATTTAGAAAAGGCAGAGGAACTAGAGATCAAATTGCCAACATCTGTTGGATCATCAAAAAAGCAAGAGAACGCCAGAAAAACATCTACCTCTGCTTTATTAAGTACGCCAAAGCCTTTAACTGTGTGGATCACAACAAATTGTGGAAAATTCTTAAAGAGATGGGATTATCAGAACACCTTACCTGCCTCCTGGGAAATCTGTATGGAGGTCAAGAAGCAATAGTTAGAACTGGACATGAAACAATGGACAGGTTCAAAATTGGGAAAGGAGTACATCAAGGCTGTATATTGTTACCCTGCATATTTAACTTATATGCAGAGTACATCATGTGAAATGCTGGTCTGGATGAAGCACAAGCTGGAATCAAGATTGCCAGGAGAAATATAAATAACCTCAGATATGCAGATAACACAACTCTTATGGCAGAGAGCAGAGAAGAACTAAAGGGGTGAAAAGTTGGCTTAAAGCTCAAAATTCAAAAAACAAAGATCATGGCATCCAATCTCATCACTTCATGGCAAATAGATGAGGAAACAATGGAAACAGTGTGAGACTTTATTTTGGGGGGCTCCAAAATCACTGCAGATGGTGATTGCAGCCATGGCATCAAAAGACACAAGACACTTGCTCCTTGGAAGAAAAGTTATGACCAACCTAGACAGGCAAGAATACTGGAGTGGGTCATACTGGAGTTGGTCATATTAAAAAGCATAGAGATTACTTTGCTGACAGTTCTGTCTAGTCAAAGCTATGGTTTTTACAGTAGTCATATATGGGTGTGAGAGTTGGAGCATAAACAAAGCTGAACACCAAAGAATTGATGCTTTTGAACTGTGGTGTTGGAAAAAACTCTTGAGAATCCCTTGGACTGCAGGGAGATCCAATCATCAATCCTAAAGGAAATCAATTCCGAATAACTCATTGGAAGGACTGATGCTGATGCTCCAATACTTTGGCCACCTGATGCAAAGAACTGACTCAGTAGAAAAGACCTTGATGCTGGGAAAGACTGAAGGCAGGAGGAGAAGGGGACAACAGAGGATGAGATGGTTGGATGGAATAACCAACTCGATGGACATGAATTTGAGCAGGCTCCGGGAGTTGGTGATAGACAGGGAAACCTGGCTGCTGCAGTCCATGGGTCGCAAAGAGTCGCAAATGACTGAACGACTGAATTGAACTGAATGGAGAAAAAAAAAAAAAAAAAAGTCTTAGTCCAATGAGACTCTTTCAATAAGCTCACTGCTTGGTGCAGGTCTTTAGATGCCTGAGCCAGAATATGGGGCCCTATTTAATATTTCACTAAGTATCTTGGATGGTTGACAAATCTTTCTGTTGCTATGCTCCTGTCAGTTTGTGATGAATGTTGGTTTCTCTGAGTACATAAAGGACCTCCAAGCGGGCAGTGTGTCCTAATGCCACTGCCAGCTTTCCAGCATCAGTTCTGGCCTTATGAATATATATTCCAAGGTTTATAATTTCATCATTACTACTGTAAATTTTGAGGTTTCCCTGGTTGCTCAGTGATAAAGAATCTGCCTGCCAATGTGGGAGACACAGGTTTGATCCCTGGGTTGGGAAGATCCCCTGAAGAAGGAAATGGCAACCCACTCCAGTATTCTTGCCTGGGAAATCTCATGAACACAAGGGCCTGGGGGCTAAAGTCAATGGGGTTGCAAAAGAGTTGGACAATACTAAACAAGGATAACTATCATTTTACATATTAAATTCACTCCCAGTTGTTGTAGATACTTCTCTGCTTTTCCATGTTCATTCTTGTACCCATGTAGATTATGTATCTAAGAGGCTTTTCTTTCCTTTCTTTATCCTTTACCCTCCTCTATAATTCCTCCCTAACTCTGTTTTCCCCCTCTGCTGGCTGCTGCTTGTAATCCTCCTGCCTGTCGTATTCTTCCTCTTCACTCCATCCCTGGGCCAGCCCTGGAAAATGTCTGCTCACTCTGTCACACAGCAGCACCCATATAGAGGAATTACTTACTTAGGGTGAGGTTTGTGGTTATCAGCATTTCCAGGAAAATTGAGGGAGTAGGATTTGTCAGCAAGTTCAAAGGTGTCTAATTCTTATTGCCAAGACATTAAAAATGATGCATTAATAATTTAAGCTTCTAGAGCTTTTAATTAATCCTTGTTCAGTCCTGCTATGTTCCTTGCTCCTTTCATTTCTGTTGGAGAACATTTCATAGTTCTGGTGGATTAGGTCCAAGTGACTTATGTACTTTTCCCTAGTTGATATATTCAATTTCCCCTAATTAGTATTAAGCCGATTATTTGCAATTAAATAGATTTCTTCTCTCAAATCTGTCTCTGGTCGGGGCCCAATCAAATGCACAGGAATTGGTTAGTGGGTATATGTGTTCTATATTTGTTAGTTGAATTATTTATAATTATGCACCCAACACATAGTTATGAAGTATCTTCTAGTGCAATGCTAATCAAAGAAAAGTGATCAAGGTCTAAATGTACAGTTAGTTATTTAAGACTGGCCTCCTTGAAAGATAGAAATCCATCTTGTTCATTATTTATTCTCATTGCATATCCTTGTCATTGTTTATCTTCTATCACAGTATCTTAGATCAAGTTTCCTGGAAGCAGTTACTGAGATGAAGACTGGTGTGTAAGGGATTTGCTAAGGAAGTACTCATAAGGGAGACTGGTAAAGATGGGGGGAAATAAGGGCAGAGCAGAAGGAAGCCAAAGAGGTTGTGATATCAGGCAAAGGCTCTTAGAGAGTGGCTTCAGCCTGATCCTGGGGAAAGTCTACAGTGTAAGTTATAACTTCCAGGCTTCCTAGCCATGATAGCATCAAGGAGCTTAGATTCTCATTGCAGATTAAGACACAGAGAAGTTGATCAAAGTTGTAGGAACAGTAAAAATAAATCACTATTGAGTTCAAAGGAAGAATAGATTTTTTTTTACCACATTTCCATAGAAATATCACACTTGAAAAAAAATCTTGAGATTTAGTTGACATTTTTCTAGATAGAGTTTCGAATCCCGAATAATAACTAGGATACATAAACTGAACTTTGCCTTAGGACCTTTCAGTTAGAGGACACAAATCATTTAATTATTTAAAAGAATATAGTTTTTAAATGTTTGCATCATATGGGCCTTCTTTTAGAACAAATACTCCTTTAACTGAACTTAACCTAATATTGGGTTAATAATACCATTTTGGGACCTGTACTGTACATTATAAAACTGGGATGATGGTGTGCCAAAGTTATTAAGTATGACTCTGTGGGAATCTCCCCTGTTCTGTACAAACAGGGGAGGATTTCACAGTGCATCATGCTTCCATGTCATTTCTTGCTGTATTATCTTTGGATAGAATTAGCTTCTTAATTTGTTTCCTACTCTTTACTTGAGGCCAAAGCCCAAAAAGTATCTTAGATATGACACCAAAAGCACAAGGCATAGCAACAACAGTAATAAAATTGATAAATTAGACTATGTCAAAATAGGAAACACATGTGCTGCCAATAAGACCAAGAAGGTAAAGTGATAACCCATGAAAAAGGAGAAAATATTTGCAAGTAATATATCTGATAAAGAACTTGTATGTGAAAGTGAAAGTGTTCGTCGCTCAGTCATGTCTGATTCTTTGTGACCCTATGGACTGTAGCCTACCAGACTCTGTGCATGGAATTCTCCAGGGAACAATACTGGAGTGGGTAGCCATTCTCTTCTCCAGGGGATCTTCCAGACACAGGAAATGAACTCAAGTCTTCTGCATTGCAGGCAGATTCTTTACTGTCTGAGCCATGAGAGTATATAAGCAACACTTATGAATCAGTTATTAAAAAATCAATTAAAAATGGGCAAAGGATCTGTATAGACATTTCTCTAGAGAAGATGTGCAAATGGACAATAAGAACATGAAATAGATGCTGAAATCTTTACTCATTAAGGAAATCAAAACCTTAGCAATATAACACTTAAGTTCAGTTCAGTTCACTTCAGTCGTTCAGTCGTGTCCGACTCTTTGCGACCCCATGAATCGCAGCAC
>SJYT01035552.1:43125-129184 GCA_006410635.1 Cephalophus harveyi
CATCCTCGGTCGTCCCCTTCTCCTCCTGCCCCCAATCCCTCCCAGCATCAGAGTCTTTTCCAATGAGTCAACTCTTCGCATGAGGTCGCCAAAGTACTGGAGTTTCAGCTTTAGCATCATTCCTTCCAAGGAAATCCCAGGGCTGATCTCCTTCAGAATGGACTGGTTGGATCTCCTTGCAGTCCAAGGGACTCTCAAGAGTCTTCCAACACCACAGTTCAAAAGCATCAATTCTTCGGCGATCAGCCTTCTTCACAGTCCAACTCTCACATCCATACATGACCACAGTAATGGCGTGCAACTGTGGCCACATCTAAGGGCTGTCTATGGTCCGCCACGCTGTATTGCAGAACCTGCAGTACAGGTTGCTTGAAGCAGCAGTTCATTCTTGCTTCTAGAAAGAAAACGGGCCTCATTCCTGCCCGGGGTTGGCTTTCAGCAAGCCAGATATTTTGAGCATTACAGGGTCAATAACACTTCCTGTAAGGAAGGATGAGAGACTGGGTTTTCTGTCTCCATCTCTGCCTATGAGATCATCTGCCTCCAGTAAAGAAACGTTGGTTGAGACATGACTGTCTGGTTCCAATCTTGTCATACAGGAGGACCTCAATAATGGTGTAAGATGACCATCTGTCTGCCCTGGTAGAGGATATAATAGCAGCAGACATTCAGTGTCCCCACTTGCCATGACTGCTCTAAGCGCTTTTGTAGTATTAACTCATGTCATCCTCACCTCAGTTATAAGAGGAAAGCACGATAATTATTCCCATTTTACAAACGAGCAAACTGAGGCATGGAGACATTGAGAGCCTACCCCCAAGGAGCCAGTAAGGAGCTGAACCGGGAGCAGCTCCATGCAGGCTCCCCTACCTGTTGACTCCAGTTCACATGGCTGGGACCTAACAGGTGCTCGCATATTCACTGGAGGATGCAGATGAACGAATGCTCCAGACAGTCAGGGCCCAGGTGAAGACACACCTTGAGAAGGACAAGAACCCTGAACAGATCATGTTGCTGGCATATCCTGTCACTTTGGTTTGAACCCTAATGATTTAGGAAATACAGAAGAACCCACCAAGCAAGAGCAAAATCAGTTTAAATGGAATCACAATTATACACAAAAAACCCAGAACCTATAACTTCTGACCAGGTGTGCAAGGTGGTTTAGATGGTGGGAATTTGGATCCGGCACAATAGCCTACACATCACTTTTGCTCAGATCCGCCAACCAGGTCATGAGTCAGACGGTGTCCTGCAGCTTTTTCCCTTTAATTCATTTCTCCTCCACCCTTAGGAAGGTATCCAAGTTTTTTTTTTTTTTAAACCAGACTTTTTCTTAAGATTTGTTCACAATTCAAATCCTTCACTAGGTGTAAGTGAAGGGTGTTTTCACTCCATCCAGAAGATAAGGGAAGAATCGTCCATTTTAAGTGTATATTTTCTGATTGCTGCTGTAATAAATTACCACACATTTAATGTTTTAAAGCAACACAAATTAATCAACTTACAATTTTGGAGGTTGGTAGCCCTAAAAATCAACATGTCAACAGAGCTGTGTTCTGTCTGAAGGCTCTAGAGGAGAACCCACCTCCTTGATTTTTACAAGTTCTGGAGGTTACCTGCGTCCCTGGGTCTTCACCATCTTCAAAGTCAGCAAGGCAAGCATCATCAAATCAGTCTCAGTCTTTGTCCATGCCTCTCTTGGCTTTTATCTCACATCTCCTTGTGCCTTGACCTGCCTGCTTACCTCTCATAAGGAGATTTGGGATTACATTGGGCTCACCAAGAAAGTTCAGGGATGTCATCTCATCTCAAGATCCTCAATTTAATCACATTTGCAAAGTCCCTTTTTCCATACAAAGGGATATCCACAGGTTCTGTGATTAGAACCTGATGTCTAGGAAGGGGGAGGGGACAATCACCTGTGCCATTTCCAAACCCTGTCTCCTCTTTTCTCTCAAAATCTTCAGCTCTTTTTTGAAGATTGTGTCACTTTTAATCAATTAAAACTCCTTATCATGTAACCCAGTGATTCCTAAAGTTTGCTACACATTGGAATCAGCTTTTGAAACTCCCAGTGCTTGGGTTACACCCAAACACAATTAAATCACAATGTCTGGGGAAAGAGCCAGACATCAGAATTTTTTTTTAAATAAGATCCCCAGGAAATTCTAACATGAAAAATTGGAAATGACGGCTATAAGTAACGTGTGTGTATGTGTGCATGCATGCTCAGTAGTGTTTGACTCTTTGTGACTCCGTGGACTGTAGCCCACCAGGCTCCTCTCTCCATGGAATTTTCCAGGCTGAATATTCCAGTGGATCTTCCTGACCCAGGGATCGAACCCCCTCATCTTATGTCTCCTGCACTGGCAGGCACTTCCTTACCACTGCACCACCTGGGAAGCCCCCTACTATGAGCAACAAACTCTCCCCAAACCACCCCAGACCCCCTTTCATTGACCTGCTACATAATTTGAGGCCTAGTGCGAAATGAAGATGTGGGAACCCTTGTTTCTTAAAAAAAAAAAAAAAAAAAAAGCTTTAGGACAGAAACAGCCGAAGGCACAGACCTTGAGGCCAGCACATTATTCAGTATTTTCTTCCCTCCACACTTGTCCTCCTCTCTGAGGAACTCAGTAGACATGTGACGGTTCCATCCAGTATCTGGCTTCCCAGTTCCTTGACTTCTAAACACCAACACAAGTCCCTCTGCCCTCTTCACCTGGTTCATCTGTACAACCCCTGAGATCTCGGTCTCAAAGCATCCCACACTGACCCCCAGGACCCAGCTTGGCTCCAGTCTACAAGCTTGCCTCCAGGGAGGTCCTGTCCTCAGAGGCCTCTGTTCCGTCAGCCCTACTGTTTTTCACTTACTACGAGTCTCCAAACCTCTGATGTCCTCTCCTCTCTCCTCAGAGGCCATAGCCCTGCACTAGGCTCCTTGCCTTGCAAACATCTCTCCCTGTTATGTGAGCCTGCGCGACACCAGCTCTCCAACTTCGCAGCTGCACTAGTGGCTGGGTGATGCCGGCAGGAAACTGGAAGGGGCTGGTTGGGCTGTCTTGACATTTATGACCACAGGTCTCAAATGGGCCCCCAACTCTGCTCATCAGCGCTGCCTAACTCCCTAATAAATTTACTTTCCTGTTCTGCAAGATGGCTACACTTTCCTCAAGTCTCCCCAAAGAATCTTTCTTGTTAATGATCTCAAATTATTCATCCTTCAAAGGGAAAATAGTGCCCCAGGAGAGCCACCCAACATCCTACAACTAGACCCACATACACAGCCTTCCCTGTCAAAGGAGGTGTCCTGATTCCAAGGCCAAGCCCCCGTCTGAGTCCTAGGACCCATCTGCACTCACCTTCCCACACATTTTGTTCTTGAATTATTCACTTTGTCTCTGTCACCTATTTTTACCTCTTTTTGAGATAATTCCTATTGCATAAAAATGCTTTCCTCTCTCTCTCTCCTAGCTTTAAAAAACTCCTTTAAAAGACTTCAAGTCATACAAAACACATTCTCCATCTACAACAGAATTAAGAAATCAGTAACAGCAAGGTATCTGGAAAATCCCCAAGTAGTTGGAAGCTTAAAAAAATACTTCTAAATACCCTTGGTCAAGAATATATCAAAAAGTAAATTAGAAGTTACCTATTTTATTTTTATTTTTTTGGCTGCATGGCAGTTTATGGAATCTTAGTTCCCCAACCAGGGATTGAACCTGGGCCCTTGGTAGTGAAAGCACAGAGTCCTAACCACTGGACTGCCAAGGAATTCTAGAATTATTTTAAACTGGTTGAAAGTAAAAGCACAACGTATCAGGGTTTATGGGATGGCACTAACATAGTATTAAAAGGGAAATTAATAACCCTTAATGTCTATATTAGAAAAGAAGAAAGATTTCAAATCCATGATCTCAGCTTCCATAGTTAAGACTCAAACAACAAAACAAACAAAAAGAAGCACAACACAAACCAACTAGGAAAATGAGCCAATAAAGCCCCAAATGAGAAGAAATAAACATTAGAAAAGAAATATAACCAGAAAAAATAGAGAAAAATATCAATGAAATCAAAAGCTTCTTCCTGAAGTAAATGAATAGTTCTAACCAGACAGATCAGGAAAAAAAAAAGACAGAAATTGCCAATATCAGGAGTGAGAGAAGTGGCATTGCTATGGATATTACAAGGATTAATAAAGGCATATTATGAATGACTTCATGACAGAATCAATAACATAGATAAAATGTACAAATGTTTTGGAAAATGTGAATTAAGCTCTCAAGAAGTAGAAAACCTAAGTAGCCTTATATTTTGAAAAGAGAGATCCAAATAATCTTTAGGGGACAAAAGAAAATAATTGCTGAGCCACAGCAGGTGCCCACCTTCCTGACCTCACTTGTTGATTTGATGAAGAAAGTGCTGTCAAGGTGACAGGCTTGGGTAGCTCAGCCAAGCTGTGCTTGGGAAAAGCGCAGTCATGAAATCACTGCTCTCCATAAATTTGAAAGTCGCCAATCAAATGCACTCGGATCACACTAAAAAGAGTGGGTTGAAGAGTTCTAATTGCTTGTCCACACTGTGACACACCTTTAGAGATTCATTTTCAGTTAAATTTTGTGGGCACAGAGATTTCACTGGGAGAAATTATATATATACATATATATACAAATGTATATCCTACTTGTTGTTTAGTTGCTAAGCCTTTTTCGACTCTTTGAGAGTCCACGGGACTGTAGCCCGCCGGGCTCCTTTGTCCACGCGATTTCCCAGCAAGAATATTGGAGTGGGTTACCATTTCCTTCTCCAGGGGAGACACTTAGCACCCACAGGAGTTATGCAAGATGAATAAAACCATTCCAGCAAGACGCTTGGCACACAATGGGAGTTTCATAAACACTCTCGCCCACGTGGGGGCGCACTGGGATCCCACAGAGCTGGGTACCCGGCCCACACCTGGAAATCTGTTCTTGGGACCTTTTTTCTCTCATTCTCTCTTTAGAGTTTCTCTGAAGCAAGGAACGAGATCGAGGTCTTGAGAAGCAGGTACCGTGTCGAAATCATTTCACTGTATTCAAGAAAAAAGCAAGCATCCTCATTTTGCCGAGGATGACAGGCGCATGCCCAAGAAAACTGTCAACACTTGTTTTTCTCTTTTGGGGTTTCTCCTGGGCTAGTTTCTTCATTTAAACTGCGGTAAATCTTCAGACCCTTTCGACTCACCACTGTCTGGTTTATGCTTTAGGGGAAGCCTCTCTCCACCCCCGTAGACCACCGCTTGGCCCAGTTGTGGCTCAGAGGCGGGATCAACAGTGCGCGCTTCGCGGGGAGGGGGCGGACCCGGGAATGGGGCGTTACAAAACATTCAGGAACAGACCGCCCCTCCTGGGAGGGGAGGGATCGAGGACCGGAGCCTCTTTCTCTACAAGTCACAGCGCTGGAGCCTAGAACCCAGTTCTTCCTGGCTTCTCAGACTGTGGACCGGCCTCCGCAGCGCGCGCCGCCGGTGGCCCACGGCCTGGATCGCTCTCCACCCAAGGGCCCCGCGCTCCCTGCACACCGGCCATGTCGTCCTACACCCGCGTGGCGCTGGTCACCGGGGCCAACAAGGGCATCGGCTTTGCCATCGCGCGCGACCTTTGCCGGGAGTTCCCGGGGGACGTGGTGCTCACAGCGCGGGACGAGGCGCGGGGTCGGGCGGCCGTGCAGCAGCTGCAGGCGGAGGGCCTGAGCCCTCGTTTCCACCAGCTGGACATCGACGACTTGCAGAGCATCCGCGCCCTGCGCGACTTCCTGCGCAGGGAGTACGGGGGACTCAACGTGCTGGTCAACAACGCGGGCATTGCCTTCAAGAGTAGGTGAAGGGGTGGGTGGGAGGTCTCCGGCTCTCCGAGGGCGCCCCGCGACGAATTGCACGCGCCCCTGCCCCCACCCGTCCACTGAAGTGATCGGAAAGGGAGCGCCTGCCTCTCGGGATGCGCTCAGCTCTCGCCTCCCACGGCTGGTCCTCGCTTCCCACGGAGTCGCGGGAGCGGTTCGTTTCGCTCGAGAGCAGCCGCGGTGCCGGGCACAGCGTGCCCCGCCTGCCCGCCGGCCTGTGCGGGCTTGTGCGCCACAGTGCGCCACCCGGGACCCTCCCAGAACCGTCAGCTGCTGAGTTTTGCAAGAGAGTCAGTCTCCGGGGAGGGGACCACGCCCTGCTAAGCTCATCAGCTTTCTAATGCCAGAAACATTTGCTCTGCGAAGGGTCTCCAAGCTCTCTTTGGGCTTTCGCTTTCCCTCAAAGGGCGCATTCATAGACACCAGGAGGCATCTGCTCGGGACAGGAAGTGAGTCTCGGAGACACGGATTAGCGCGCAAATGCACGCTAGTGGACTTGGGTCTCTTTAACGCAGGGCTTTGATAGGCTCTGGCAAAAAGGAAGCGAGTGTGGTTCCCACCCCCAGGGAAGCTCCGCTTGTTATCAAACATAGAAGGTTTGTTCTGGGTTTTTCTTTTTTAAGGGTGGTTTTAAGTAGCATCTTTCTTTGGAGAGGGGCAGGGAGATGACTCGCTCCATGACTCGAATAAGAAAGTTATTGATCTGCCTTGTGCTGCGGGTAGAAATAAAAGGCTGGCCTCACAACCTAATGGGAAAGAGAAATCTAAGAGGCCGAGCGGAGGAAAAGGAAGCTTTGTGAAGCCTAAGTCTTCATCTCCCTCGGCCTTGGGCGTTTGGCCGCCCGGGGCACCCGTTGGGGCAACTCAGTCTGCCGGGCTTTCTGCGCGCTCAGGCGGGGAATTGGCGGACACCCCCTCGGAGCGCACAGCTGAGGGATGGGTGGACAACACATGGGGGGCACACTGACTTCATCTGGCAACCCTCGCCCCTCAGCGTTTGGACCCTCGAACAGCAGTACCTGAGACCCTGGGAACTGCGGAAATCGCAGAATTGCAAGCCTCAGCCCCACACCTGCTGAACTGTAATCTGCATTTTAGCAGAATCGCCAGGTGCTTCCTCCTATGCCCTTTCAAGATGGGTTTGACCACTGCTGCTCCAAGTGTGGCTCACAAGCCGGTAGTTGGAGCGTCACCTGGAAACTGAATTAGAAATGCAAATTATGAAGCCCCACCCCGGAACTCCTTAATCCCAAACTCTGGGGGCAGGTCCCAGAGAGCTGTGTTCTAACAGGCCCTGCAGATGGTTCAGATAGAGGCTGGACGTCTGAGAACCATCCGCCTCCTACTTTTAATTTATTTAAACATCTTTGCCTGGGCTGGGTCTCCGTTGCTGTGCCGGCTTTTCTCTAGTTGGGGCTCTCTGGTTGTGGTGTGCAGGCTTCTCATTGCAGTGGCTTCTCTGGTCTCAGAGCAAGGGCTCTAGGGTGCTCGGGCTTCAGTAGTTGTGGCACAGGGGCTCAGCAGTTGCGGCTCCAAGGCCCTAGAGCACAGGCTCAATGGTTGTGGCCCACGGGCTTAGCTGCTCTGCCGCACGTGGGATCTTCCCGGATCAGGGATGGAACACAGGTCCCCTGCCTTGGCAGGCAGATTCTTTACCACTGAGCCACCAGGGGAGCCCTTGAAATTGTTTTAAAGTTAACTTGCTTTGCTTTTAATCAGAGATAAGATCCACTTTGTCTTGAGAATTTAAAGGGGGAAATGTGTGACTTTGTTTCCTTCTCTTTTTGAAAAGCTGATGATCCAACACCGTTTGACATTCAAGCTGAGATGACGCTGAAGACAAACTTCTTTGCCACGAGAAACGTCTGCACCGAATTACTGCCGATAGTCAAACCTCATGGTGAGTCCAGCTTTGCTGACGGTCAGGTTGTCTCCCTCTGCAAGGAGTGAGCCACAGGGACCCGTCCCCCAGGAGTCTTCCAGGCGGGGCTACTTCTCCGTAAGGGAAAAAAAAAAATAGAAAGCTGCGCTATCTTCTCACAGTACCTGGCTTCTCATCTGAACATTTCAGCTTTATTGAAAGACAGGTACTTTGCTGTTCAGTCACCAAGTTGTGTCTGACTCTTCGAGACTCCATGGACTGCAGACCGGAGTCTGCAAACTCACCATCTCCCAGAGTTTGCCCAAGTTCATGCCCACTGAATTAGTGATGCCATCCAACCATCTCATCCCGCACCAAATTTATGGAAGAATTATTTCACTTTTCCTCCCTAACTTGTGTGTTGGTAAGCATGAATTCCCTTAGCCATGTATAGATACGTGCATGTTTAGATACCCGATTCATTGAGGAGAAGGGGACGACAGAGGATGAGATGGTTGGATGGCATCACCGGCACAATGGATTTGAGTTTGAGTAAGCTCTGGGAGTTAGTGATGGACAGGGAAGCCTCGCGTCCTGCAGCCCATGGGGTAGCAAAGAGTTGGACACTACTGAGCAACTGAACTGAACTGAAGGAAGAAGAGGGGATCTAATTGTACCATTTTACAAATGGCTACCCAGTTGTCCCATCACCATTTATTAAAGGCTCAACTCCCACCTCCTGCAAAACAACAACAATAAAAGATAGGTATGATACATAGCAATCTTGGGTCCCAACTCATTAACTCAACCCTAGAAGGAGAAGGTATTGCAAGCCCCACAAGACATCTTGCTTTTGAGCAACCTCAGCGAGTCCTTCTCAACTCCCCAAGGTGACCAGTTCTCACCCAGCTCACCTGGGGCCTGGGGAAAGGTCCTGTTCTTGCATGATTATGAATTTGTCTGTATTCTTTTCTTCTCGTACCGACCTTTGCCAAGCTGATTCAGAACATCCAGAGGAACTTTTCTTTATTAGGAAATATCTTACCCACACCTTCATGTATTCACTAAACAATATTTATTACTGTTTCCACAAGCATGTATTGAGCACCTGCCATAAGCTAGGCATTACTCTGGTGCTGGGGTTACAGTGGTGAGCGTTGTGGGCACAGACAGTCCTGTTCATGGAGCAGAGTCCAGTCGGGGAGACTCACTGACAAAGAACACTAACTGTGTAAATTACAATTGTGCTGCGAGATGGGGACAGAAGGCTGGCTTCCCTGAGGACTTTCTTTCCAAGAAATCAATCATGATTCTTAGGAAAAGAAGAGCTCTGTAGTTTTTTTCTTGGAAATGTGCTTTTCTTAACTGAACATTTTGAATAAAGATGATCTCCGGTGCAGATATTTAAATCTAAAAAGATACATGGTAAGAGATCCACCTGCCTGCCCATCCCCAGTTTCCACAGGTAATTCTCTTTACTGGTTTCTTTAGTGGGATGGGATCATAGAAAGCTCACAGGTAAGAGTTGCAGGCACAGGTTGAAGGAAGCTTTGGGGCCAGAGGCATGGAGTTGGTGAGTGCCCAGGGCCAGGGGGATGGAGTTTTTATAATTTGATTGATTGATTTGTGGCTGTGCTGGCTGTTGCTTGGGCTTTTCTGTAGTCACATTGAGGAGAGGCTATTCTTCATTGTGGTGTGTAGCCTTCTCCTTGCAGTGACGTCTCTTGTGGATTCTAGGGCAAGAGCTTCAGTAGTTGTTGTTCCTGGGCTCTGGAGCACAGGCTCAGTATTTGTGGCAATGGGCTTCGTTGTTCCAAGGCATGTGGGATCTGCCCGGACCAGGGATCGAACCAGTGTCTCCTGCATTGACAGGCAGATTCTATGTCACTGAGCCAGCAGAGAAAGCCTGGGGATGAAGTTTTTAAAGGCAAATCTAGGGAATTCCCTGGTGGTCCAGTGGCTAAGACTGCTCTCACTGCCAAGGGTCAGGATTCAGTCTCTGGTGGGGAACCAAGATCTCACAGCTGTGGGACATGGCCAAAAATAAAATTAAATAAATGCAACCATTTACTTATTTTCTAAGCAAAAATAAATGTATATAAATTTTTGCGCCCCCCCCCAAAAAAAAAAGACATTATGTTTGCCACCTGGCTTTCTTCACTTACTATATCTGGGACTCATTCTGGGTCAGGACAGAAAGCTTTCTTAATCTTTTTTATAGCTGTGTGGTACTTCACTGTAGTTGTGTCTTTTACCAAGTATCAGGAAGTCTTCTCCCTATGGACTTTAGAATCTTAGACTCTGAAAGCTGCAAGGTATTGACGAACATTTATGTTCCTACACCTTCAGTTTATAGAAAAGGTTATTGAGGCCCAGAAAAGTGAATACAGTCAGGTAGTAATAGAACTAGAAACAGTATCCCCATTTCCTGATTTCAATCAAACCAGGAAGGACAATTAGTTCTAGTGAGGAACGATCACAGTATGTCAAATAACTGTGAACAAGCCATTTTGAAAGATAAAAGGAAGCTTTGGGGAGGGTGGGGCCCAGGGATCAACCCAAAGCTGGCCAATCACGGTCTTCAACCAGTAACAGTAATCACCAAAGCAGGAATCTTCAGTTTGTAACACATTGAGAATAACTGTGACTTTTTGACAAACCTCCTGTTTACCTGGAGGGCAAAACGCTGAACATCATAGCCCCTTGGTTTATAGGGAATCACTTTCTCCCTATTCAAAAGTGATTTAAAAGCCACTCTTTTTTTTAGCTTTAGAATATCACTTTAAAGAAAGTTATCCAGCTCGCTTGTTGGTTCAAGATTGAGTGAATAGGTTAAGCAACTATAGAGCCACTTCAGTTCAGTTCAGTTGCTCAGTCGTGTCCAACTCTTTGTGACCCCATGGACTGCGGCATGCCAGGCTTCCCTGTCCATCACCAGCTTCCAAAGCTTGCTCAAGCTCATGTCCATTGAGTCGGTGATGCCATCTAACCATCTCATCCTCTGTGGTCCCCTTCTCCTGCCTTCAGTCTTTCCCAGCAGCAGGGTCTTTTCAAATGAGTCAGTTCTTCGCATCAGGTGGCCAAAGTACTGGAGTTTCACCTTCAGCATCAGTCCTGCCAGTGAATATTCAGGACTTTTTATTTTTATTACTTTTAAATTTCCTTCGGGATGGACCGGTTGAATCTCCTTGCAGTCCAAGGGACTCTCAAGACATTGTTGGCAATGTCTCTGCTTTTTAATATGTTGAGCCACTAGGGGGAGCTAGATGCCCACTCTTTCCAGGATGCTATAGCGTTGTTTGCAGACAGGTGGATCCACCTGACTCTCAGCAAAGGGTGGTGGTGATGGGGGTGTGTCTCAGTCCTTCTCAGGGCTTATTGGACCAACTTAGCCGCTGCCACTGTCACCCCTTGGCCCCTCCCCCAGAGGTGTGCCTTGCGATCAAAGAAGACGTCTCTTCCTCTTAGAAGGTTATTTCCACCAACGGCATAGAGTAGCTCCTGTAATTTTTTTCTTTTCTTTCTTGCTCTCCTGTTTGAATTTAATTCCTTGTAGCAGCCAAGCATTTGGGAACAAAGCTGCTTAGCAAGTAATTAAGAACGTAACTTCAGCAAAGCAGAATTCCTGATCAAAATATTGAGAAAACTATATATAATCATTAAAATAAAAAAAGAATCTTGCCAATCCAAACTGGGGGAAATACTATAAAACAATGGCTTAGAGACTTCAAGCTCACCATCAACTGCTCTAGACTAAAACAGACAAAAAGGACAACTAAAAAGGACAACTAAACTCAATAGGTGATTGCACACTGGACCCTGGATGAAAAAAAAAAAAAAACAACTTGTAAAGGAAGATTATTGAGACCATCCGGGAGACTTGAATATGGACTATACTTTAGATAATAGTGTTGTACCCTGATAAATAACTTGAGTATGATCACCTTTGTGGTTATGAAAGGGAGCGTCCTTACTTATGTATACTAAAGTGTTTAAGGTGAAGCCTTATGCCACCTCTGGAGAAGGGAAAGGCTACCCACTCCAGTATTCTGGTCTGGAGAATTCCATGGACTCTATAGTCCATGGAGTCACAGAGAGTCAGACAAGAATGAGTGACTTTCACTTTATGCGGGGTGAAGTCCGACTCTTTGCAACCCCATGGACTGTAGCCTACCACGCTCCTCCGTCCATGGAATTTTCCAGGCAAGAATACTGGAGTGGGTTGCCATTTCCTTCTCCAGGGGATCTTCCCGACCCAGGTATCGAACCTGGGTCTTCTGCACTGCAGGCAGACGCTTTACCATCTGAGCCACCAGGGAAGCCCCTACTTTATGCTGCTGCTGCTGCTAAGTTTAGCTACCTATTTACAATTAAGAGAAAGAGCAAAAGCGAATGTGGCAAAATGCTTAACAGTGGTGAACTCAGCTGCAGGTTATATGGAAGTGGAAGTGACGTCGTTCAGTCATATCCGACTTTTTGCAACCACATGCCTACCAGGCTTCTCCATTTATGGGATTTTCCAGGCAAGAGTACTGGAGTAGGTTGCCATTTCCTTCTCCAGGGAATCTTCCCAACCCAGGGATTGAACCCAGGTCTCCTGCATTGTAGGCAGACGCTTTACCGTCTGAGCCACCAGTGAAGCCTACAGGTTATATGGATGTTTACTAAACTATTCTTGCAACTTCTGTGTAGGCTGCAAAGTTTTTCAAAGTTAAAAGTTAGGAAAGAGATAGGTATTACAAGAGAGAGAGAAAAGGAAAGAAGGAATCAGGAAAAGAAAAGAAAACAGTGAAGCATCTTAGGTGCTTGGGATGACATCGGATGCTCAGGTATAAGGCCAGAGTGAGGGCATCTCCATATGGGGCTGGGCCCGCAAGGACACCCCAGCAAGCTCCCAGCCCACCCCACAAATGTGTACTCTGGTGAATGCCACTTACAAAGTGAAATAAAATCCAGTTATTCTGTTGGATGCAGTGAAAATGGATTCAGGATAACATGGGAGAAAAGAACTCCCCAAATCTGGTATTTCTTGATGTTGGACAAAATGTGTAAATCACACATTTACTGGTTTGGGGATTTCCACCAATGCTTCAGATTGCTTTCTAGTTTTTGGCCTATTTTATTTTATGGACAGAACTGTCTCTTTAGTAGCTGTGAATCTTTGCTAATATGAAGATGAACTCATTAAACTATATTTAATTATTTGTTAACTATGGGCTAAAAAAATAGTGATGAAAATCAAATCCGGGTTGGAGACGCAACCCCTTCCGCATGTGAGAGTATCCATCATTAAGGACAGACAGGGGGTCATCGGCAAGGATGGCTTGACTCTGACTGTGGCACTCAGGTATGCAGAGGTGGCCTCTTGGCCCTAGGAAATAATCTCAAGGTGAGGGCGCTGTCTCCAGGAAAGCAAGTTCACAAACATCTGGAGTGTGGGTGTGTGTATGTGTGTGTGTAGGGTGTGTGTGTGTAGGGTGTGTGGGGTGTGTGTGTGTGTGTGTGTGTGTGTGTGTAGGGGGTGTGTTTTACCAAACTGCCTGGTGATCCTACTGCAGACCTGCCTCCTGTTCACCTAATGGAAAATCACTGCTCTTTAGCGCATGGTATCAATGGAATTATGTTCTCATTATGTTCTTTTTGGAGGAACAAAGCACAAAAAGTTAAAATCCACAGGTGCCTTCTTGCATCTTTTTCAAATGCCTTTTGGAGCTTTTTGTAATGACTGCTAGAATCATTTCTTAAATCAGAAATTAAGCCTACCCCATGACTGAACCAGATGTTTGTCAGCAGTCAACCAGTGATAGTGTATTTGTGACACGCTTCCGTATTTTTCGTTATCCTGTTTCAGGCAGAGTGGTGAACATCAGTAGTTCACAGGGCTCCCAAGCCCTGGAAAACTGCAGCGAAGATCTGCAGGAGAAGTTCCGGTGCGAGACGCTCACAGAGGAAGACCTGGTGGACCTCATGAAGAAGTTTGTGGAGGATACGAAAAACGAGGTGCATGAGAGGGAGGGCTGGCCCAACTCGGCTTATGGGGTGTCCAAACTGGGGGTGACGGTGTTATCGAGAATCCTGGCCCGGCGCCTGGAGGAGAAGAGGAAAGCCGACAGGATTCTGCTGAACGCTTGCTGCCCCGGGTGGGTGAAGACGGACTTGGGGGGCGCTCATGCCTCCAGGACGGTGGAGGAGGGGGCTGAGACTCCTGTCTACCTGGCCCTCCTGCCACCAGATGCCACCGAGCCCTGTGGTCAGCTGGTCCATGACAAAGTTGTCCAGAACTGGTGAATGTCTGCTGCGGCCCTCAAGGCTTAATAAATGTCTGGGGAGTGAATGAAGGATTTGTGGCATGGTAGTTTGATTCTGTTTCTGTCCTTGGGGAGCCTCGATGACAGTCCCCTTGTGAGAAAGCGTCTGGTTCTGGAAGGGAGCTGAGCAATTTTGTTCTGCCCAAACTCTAGCCCTGAGAGGGAGACAAACCTAGTCCAGTACAGTTCAGTCCAGTTCAGTTCACTTGCTCAGTCATGTCCGACTCTTTGCGACCCCATGGACTGCAGCACACCAGGCTTCCTTGTCCGTCAGCAACTCCTGACCTTGCTCAAACTCATGTCGGTGAGTTGGTGATGCCATCCAACCATCTCATTCTTTGATGACCCCTCTCCTCCTGCCTTCAATCTTTCCCAGCATCAGGGTCTTTTCAAATGAGTCAGTTCTTCGCATTAGGTGGCCAAGGTATTGGAGTTTCAACTTCAGCATCAGTCCTTAAAATGAATATTCAGGACTGATTTCCTTGAGGATTGACTGGTTGGATCTCTTTGCAATCCAAGGGACTCTCAAAATTCTTCTATAAGACCATAGTTCAAAAGTATCAATTCTTCAGCGCTCAGCTTTCTTTATAGTCCAAATCTCACACCCATACATGACTACTACAAAAACCATAGCCTTGACTAGATGGACCTTTGTCGGCAAAGTAATGTCTCTGCTTTTTAATATTCTGTCTAGGTTGGTCATCACTTTCCTTCCAAGGAGTAAGCATCTTTTAATTTCATGGCTGCAATCACCATCTGCAGTGATTTTGGAGCCCAAAAGATAAAGTTTGCCACTGTTTCCATGGTTTCCCCATCTATTTCCCATGAAGTGATGGGACCAGATGCCATGATCTTCTGAATGTTGAGCTTTAAGCCAACTTTTTCACTCTCCTCTTTCACTTTCATCAAGAGGCTCTTTAGTTCCTCTTCACTTTCTGCCATAAGGGTGGTGTCATCTGCATATCTGAGGTTATTGATATTTCTCCCGGCAATCTTGATTCCAGCTTGTGCTTCATCCAGCCCAGTGTTTCTCATGATGTACTCTGCATATAAGTTAAATAAGCAGCGTGAAAATATACAGCCTTGACGTACAAGCTAGCCCAGTGGTCGCCAAATATTAGAGGGCAGCAGAGCCGCCTGGAGGGTGTGATAAAGCGCTGCCCAGCATCGGGGCCCAAGGGCGTGCATTTCTAACAAGTTCCCAGGGGCTGCGGGCGTGGGGATGGCACTGAGGGAACCACGAATCTCCCCAGTGGCCCCGGGCTGCAGAGCGGGTCCCATCCGTGTTCAGCTGTCCCTTGCTATTTTTTCTCTTTTTTCAGGCTCTTTTCTTTCTTTTTTTTTAAAATTTATTTGGCTGCGCCAGGTCTTAGTTGCGGCATGTGGGATCTAGTTTCCCTGACCACTGATCGAACCCGGACCGCCTGCTTGGGAAGCGCAGAGTCTTAACCACCGGACCACCAGGAAGGTCCCTCCCTGGCTGTTTCTGTAAATGCATCCTGTTTCCTTAGTTCTGCCACCCAGCTTTATAACTCATTCTGTTTTCCTGTATTTAAGGACACTGAAATTCGTTCCAACACATCTGAAGTACAGCTTGAAGGACCTGGGAGGGATGTCCCTACTTGTTGGGTTCTGGTTTCCTCCACAGCGGGTTTCCCATTCGGATTTTGCATTCTGTGTTCTTCCCAGGATGTGTGCCACTCCCCCATCTCATTCATCCTGAGCAACTTTGTCCGGGCCGTTTCTTTGCTCCGACAGATGCGGATACTATCTCCTTAACCTGTTCTGCTCCTCTGTGAGCTCCAGCCCAGGGTGATGCTTCAAAGGCCTCCCTGAGCCTCTATCATCATCTCTCTGACAACAGGCAACTCCACCACTTTCAAACAGAATTGGTTTTGCAACCAGCCTCCTCGGTTCTGGTTATACCCTATAGATTAAAAAAAAAAAAAAAACAGCCTTGGTGACTAAAGGATGTTACAAAAGACAAGAAATATACTTGCAAAGAAAGTAGTAACTTTGCAAAGTAGCCCAATCTGTTTCTTCTCCTTTTTTTTTTTTTGTGGTCTCTGGCCGTGTCCCGACTTAGTAGTTTTTGGATCAGCATGTAGCCCTCTCAGAAGTCACTGTTCATGACTTCCCTGGTGGTTCAGTGGTTAAGAATCCACCTCGTAATGCAGGGGACACAGATTCGATCCCTGGTCAGGGAACTAAGATCCCATGTGCCGTGGGGCAACTAAGCCTAAGCACCGCAACGAAGATCCTTAGTGTCTCAACTAAGACCCAATGCCGCCAAAAATAAGTTAATATTTTTTAAAAATGAAAGCTTGTAAGAGAGTCAAGATTTTAGAAAGAATGGCTAGCCAAACAAGAAAAACCCAACATGTACAGGATGGACAAAATACAAAGGAAAGTAACCACCGATTTACCTCAAGTTTGTGATGGACTGTGCACAGTAAGAAACAGCAACGTTGTCCTTGCGTATGACCACGAGGGTCACGTCCCATTTCCTGACAACAGCACTGCGTAACCCTGCTTTCCATTCGGGGAAATCGTGAAGTACAGAAGCGTTCAAGCTTTTGTGTACGCGGAGGACCAGGACTAACCAGGTGACCCTGGTATTTCTGGTCCATGACGGGGTGGGGGAGTGGCAAGGTATTTATGGTTCTCGATTCTATGACTTGCAATGGCAGCCTGGTTTCTCACAACCCTCACGTCACTTTTCCACCCACTTTGTGTAGAGGGAAGTCTGAATCACTTCCTCTAACCTTCCCTACACTGCGTGATTGAATATTCGTCTCAGACCATAGCTCCTAAGACATTTTAATGACTGCTTGGCTGGTTCAAAAGCGTTCTAATGGCTTTCAGTAAGTTTCCTGAATACCTTTCCTACTCTGGCCTTTCTGCAGCCAGCCTCCAGACTCCCGCCAACGATGGGCAGAAGCACAGGAACCGTGGAGCACTTTTAGGCTCTGTCTGATGGGGTTAGACAGGAAATGCATGCCTAAACAGGCCAATCCCTTTCTTCTCCTTTTCTTTTTTTGGTCTCTAGCCATGTCCTATGTCCCGACTTGGTATTTGTTGGATCAGCATGTAGCCCACTTAGAACATCCCTAATTGTAAGCTGCTGATCAGAGTGGCATTCCTCATTCTCATGGAAAGGTCAGAGGGGCCTCCTCCTGAACCATCTTCCCAGTAGCCTCTTCCTGAGACTTCTCTCCTGGCCCCATTTGCCCTGCTTGTTCCCATGTGAGTAGCTGCAGCAGCTGCAAGGTGACTGTCCTGCCAGCCTCTGTTGACCGCGCCAGTTGCAGGCCCTTCCTCTGAAGAGCAAGACCAGCTGGGCTGGATCAGGGAGTGAGAGGAGCTGCTCCTGTTAGTGACCGCGCCCCACCTCCTGTTGCCTAAGGACCCTGGGGAGCCAGGCACAGTCAGAAGGACGCAGCCGACTCTGAAGGCAAGCAGCTTCAGGGAGCAGACTTGTGGACACAGGGTGGGAAGGAGAGGTGGGACAAACAGGGAGAGTACCACTGAAACACGTGCGCTGCCACGTGCGCAATACCCAGCTGCTGGGAGGCTGCTGCCTGACACAGGGAGCCCAACCCGTGCAACCGACATGGATGGGATCGGGTGAGGGATGGGGCGGGGGATTCCAGAGGGAGGCTATGTGCGTGCTCAGTCACATTCGACTCTTTGGGAACCCCATGAACTGTAGCTCTCCAGGGTCCTCTGTCCACGGGATTCTCCAGGCAAGAATACTGGAGTGGATTGCTGTTTCCTCCTCCAGGGGCTCTTCTCCGCCCAGGGATCAAACTCAGTGTTTCTTGCATATCCCGCATTGGCAGGCAGATTCTTTACCGCTAGCGCCACCAAGAAGGAGAAAACATATGGATACTTAACAACTGATTAAGCTGTAAGGCAGAAACCAACATAACATTGTAAAGCAATTATGCTTCGATTAAAAAACTTCAGTTAAAAATAAATAAATAAAGCAGCTACAGGAACTTCCCTGGTGGTCCAGTGGTTAAGACTCTATCTTTCAAGCAGGGGTCGTGGGTTCAACCTCTGCTTGGGGAACTAAGATCCCATGGGGATACTGAGCCTGTGTGCTCTAGAGCCCACATGCTACAATGAAGACCCAGCACAAATAAACTTTAAAAAGCAGCTACAGACTGCCCCCTCCCCCTAAAAAAGACCCCTCTCCTCCCAGGGGTATCCATTCCCCAGCTTCAGATCATCCTTGATATTCTGGATTCTAAAAGATGCCCTAAGAAACTCTTGTACCCTTAAAAGAAGCTGTCCTTTTCCTTAAGATAGTTTGAGTGGCTTATTGTTGCTTACAACCGAAAGGAATCTCACTAATAGTAGTGCATGAAAACGTTTCATAGTATGCTGTAAAGGAAAAAGAACAATACTTAGGCTTGGAATCAGAAAGGGGAAAAAAATCATGAATTGAGAACCCATGGCATGCTAGGCCATGCTGCTGCTGCTGCTGCTAAGTCGCTTCAGTCGTGTCTGACTCTGTGCGACCCCGGAGACAGCAGCCCACCAGGCTTCCCCATCTGTGGGATTTCCAGGCAAGAACACTGGAGTGGGTTGCCATTTCCTTCTCCAGTGCATGAAAGTGAACAGTGAAAGTGAAGTCGCTCAGTGATGTCCGACTCTTCGCGACCCTGTGGACTGCAGCCCACCAGGCTCCTCTGCCCATGGGATTTTCCAGGCAAGAGTACTGGAGTGGGGCACGATTGCCTTCTCTGATGCTAGGCCATAAGTCATGCTTAATGCTTTTCCAACACTGTTTCATATAATTCTCACCACAGTCCTTTGAGGTAGATTTTTTTAAAATATTTTATTTATTTGGCTGCACCAGGTCTTAGTTGCAGTACACAGGATCCTCGATCTTTGCTGTGGCATTTGACTCTTAGTGTGGCATGTGGAATCTAGTTCCCTCACCAGGGATCGAACCCAGGCCCCCTGCATTGGGAGCAGAGAGTCTTAACCATTGGACCACCAGGGAAGTCCCTGAGGTAGCTCTTAATGTCATTTTTCAAATAAATAAATAAAGGTTTGGAGAGGCTGATTAACTTACCAAGATTGCAAGAGCCAAAAGTCAGAATTGTATCCAGGACGGTTTGACCACAAAATTCCTTCGTGCCTAGCACTTGGTACATCCAATTTCACTATTATGAGTCTAAAGATCACAGGCAATTCCTTTGGTGTAAAAATTAGAGGAAATGATACATCAAATCTAAAGGATTTGTAAGCCATATGTTTATTAGATCCCCAGTCCAGCCTCTATGTGAACTTTTCCATGAACTAGACAAATGAAATATGGTTTTAAAGTGGAATATTTTCAGCAAAATGGATGGAACTAGAGATTGTCATACTGAGTGAAGTAAGTCAGACAGAGAAGGAGAAATACTGTATGATGTCCCATATGTGGAATCTAAAAAGAAATGATATAAATGAACTTACTTACAAAACAGAAACACACAGACTTCAGAATGAGATTGTGGTTGTTGAGTGGGAGCATAGGGGGAAGGGATAGTTAGGAAGTTTGGGATGGACTGCTGTATTTAAAATGGATAACTAACAAGAGCCTGCTGTATAGCACAGGGAACTTTTCTCAATGTTATGTGGCAGCCTGGAAGGGAGGAGAGTTTAGGGGAGAATGGATACATGTGTATGTATGGCTGAGTCCCTTCGCTGTTCACCTGAAACTATCTCAGCATTGTTAATAGGCTATGTGCCTACATGAGTACTTTGTTGCTTCAGTGGTGTTTGACTGTTTGCAATCCCCAGGACTGTAGCCCACCAGGCTCCTCTGTCCATGGGATCCTCTAAGCAAGAATACTGGAGTGGGTTGCCATGCCCTCCTCCAGGGGATCTTCCTGACCCAGGGATTGAACCTGTGTCTCTTGCATTGTAAGTGGATTCTTTACTGCTGAGTCACCAGGGAAGCCCCCCCCACCCCCCACCGCCCAGCAAATACAAAATAAAAACCTATTTTTCTTAAAAAAAAAAGGGGGAAAAAAAGAAATGCATAGAATAGAAATAAAAGGCAGGAAAACAAAGTGGCATATTTTATTTTTTATTTGTTTGGCCATGCTGCAGGATCTTAGTCCCCAACTAGAGAGCGACCTGGCCCCCCCCCTGCAGGGGAAGTGTGGCAAACTAACCACAGGACCACCAGGGAATTCCCTGAAGTGGCATATTTTAAATGACTTATCTCATACAACGTGTTTTTAGGCACCAAATGGAGCCAGAGATCCCATCCACATCAGCTTCTCTGTGACACACTTTTCAGGTTGTCACGCGTTTTCAGTTTTCTAGGTTGACACCTGTGTGAGGAACCCAAACACAGCATCACCTTTACCCTCACCTACTGAACTGCACCAGGACTGTGACAGCTCAAGAGCCCAAACAGTGACGCAGCGGAGATGAAACAGGTGATAAGGATGATCCCGACAAAGGTTTACTTGTTCCTGCAAGTCAACACAGCGTGGGCGCAGCATCAACTACAGAACTATGCAAGACTCCTACCCAGGTGGGTGGAGAAGAGGCTGGCTTAGGGAGTCACCAGTATCTGCTCCTGGATACTCAGAATGTGTTTCCCTGGCCAATCTCCCTAATCGGGGGGACCAGCCTGAGCCCGGGGTCAGGCAGATCCCCTGGAGAAGGGAATGGCTACCCACTCCAATATTCTTACCGGCAGAATCCCATGGATAGAGGAGCCTGGTAGGCTACAGTCCACGGGGTCAAAAAGAGTCAGATAGGACTGAGCGACTGACACTAAACACTAAGCCTGAGCCAGAAAATGTCATTTCCTCTGCTTTATAGAGCTGCCTTTATTGTCAAAAGGCTTACAGTTCTGATTTAAATGAAATCTGAAGGGCCCTAATTAAAGTATTATTATGCAAGGCACCTAGGCTATTTACATATCTTAAACAGATCAACATAGCTCAGTAGTAGATCAAGGGTGACAAGACAATTGGAACCAGGTAACAGATCCTTAAAAGAAGAAAGGTTCAAATCTTAAAGCTGTACATTTACCATCCAGCCTGATTATAAATGGAGTTCTTTTAAGGGCTTATACTATCCTGATTTGTTAAAGTTCATTTAAATTAAGTTCCCACACCCCTGGCATTCTTCAGCGCTAGGTGACTAAACTACAAGACACACGTATTATTTTATATAAATGCATTAAGGCAAAATCGTACAAGGTGGTCTTGGCACTGACAGACTGATTATTCTTAACGGTGGATACAAGCAATTCTTCTGTCTCTAGTGTTGTTGTTTAGTCGCCAAGTTGCGTCCAACTCTTTTCGAGCCCACGGACTGGGGCCAGCCAGGCTCCTTCTGTCCATGAGATTTCCCAGGCAAGAATACCGGGGTGGGTTGCCATTTCTTTCTCCAGGAGATCTTCCCAGGGTCACCTTCCCAGGTCATTGCAGGAGGATTCTTTACCACTGAGCCACTGGGAAAGCCACCTTATCTCTGTTAGTTCCACATAGTGTGGAAAGTGGTAGGATTTGAGGAGCCTAAAAAAAAAAGGAAAAAAGAAAAGAAACTCATATGTTTGTCAACTTTGTTTTTGTAAAAATGGAGTTTATCACATCTTCATTAGGAAATCAATTTTCATTCATTCTTTGTCTTGTCAAATGCTCAATCCTTTAGTTTTCTTCTATTTTCACTTTAAGACCATTTCTAGAACTGACTATTAGGGGGCTTACATCTGGGACACTTGGTATGGATGGAATGGAGATGGAAGATCAGAACCAGAAGCCTGGCTGGGCGAGAGGTCCAGCATCTCAAACTATTAAAATATTCTTGGTATTTTGGGTGAGGAGACAGAGCCCGTGGGAATGTGATACAAATTCTATACCCTTTCTCCAGAAACACAGATAAATACAACATGTTCTACCCAATTTCAGCATGTTCATAGACTCCCCACTCCCATCCCCTCAGACTCTTAGTATTTCTGAGTCCCAGACTAGATCTGATTCTGCAGAAACCACAACCCCAATCAACAGGTGGCACTGCTCAGGTTGGCTGGGAGCCCCAAGCTGGAGTCATCAGGTGCTCAGGTGAACTCTGCCTGAGCCCGGTCATCAGGTGCCTCTTGTCCTGAGGCTGTCAGGCCAGGCTGAGTAGGTCTGAACTGTGTGGGTCCCCAAGGCCCCTGAAAGCGGTTAGGGGTTCATCTGAAAATATTAATGCCCCGGCTTCCCTGGTGGCTCAGAGGTTAAAGCGCGGGAGACCTGGGTCCGATCCCTGGGTAGGGAAGATCCCCTGGAGAAGGAAATGGTAATCCACTCCAGTATTCTTGCCTGGAAAATCCCATGGACGGAGGAGCCTGGTAGGCTACAGTCCATGGGGTCGCAAAGAGTCGGACACGACTGAGTGACTTCACTTCAGGCTTGATGTGAGGTCTCCTTTCTGACCCAGGGCTACATAAAGAAGCTTATTGTAGAAATTATCTCCCTCACCTCCTCTGATGCCAAGGATGGGAAAAGCGAAGCCTGTGGGCTGGGGTGGGTACCTTAGCCAGGGTCCCCCAAACCTCCTGTGGCCTGAGCATGTGTGGAAGGATTTGGTCGGCTTCTGCCCCGAGGCTCTGGGGTGTGGTCGGGATGGCTAAGTGCCACGGACCCCCACCGGTCTCGGGTGCAACGGTTTCTCCTTGCCTGTCACTCTAAGCCCCACCTGGCCCCGGCTGATTCCCTGACCCTGCGGAAGACCGGGTGGAAGCGCTTGGCTTGCCAGGCCCGGGCTCAGGCCCCGCCCCCGCGCGCAGAGGACCCGCCTCCCTGAGCCCGCCCCGCCCACCGGGACCGCCTTATGGCCCCGCCCACGAGTCCAGGGACCGCCCTTCAGCCCCGCCCCCAGCGTCGAGGACAGGCCTTCGGCCCTGCCCTCACGCGCCGAGGGCTCTTCCCTTGGCCCCGCCCACACGCCTCGAGGGCTCCACCTCCCAACGCTGGCCCCGTCCCGTCCTCAGAAGATCTCCGCCCGTAGCCCCACCCCTACGCGTCGAGGACCCGCCCCTTGGACACGCCCCCACAGACACGCCCTCCAAAACCACGCCCCGCAGAGGACCCGCCCTTGACCACGCCCTCCCCAGGCGCCGCCGAAGACCCGCTTCCCGGCCGGCCCCAGTATCCCGGAGCCGCTGCCTCTGGGGCTCGGGCGCGGCGTTTCCTCCGCGGTCCCGGCGGACCCGCTCGACTCGTGGCGTCCAGGCCGGCTCCTCCGCGCCTCTCTCGTGGGCGCGCCCGCCGCGGAAGAAGCCGCTGCCGCCGGTAAGTGGGACCCGCGCGCTCGTCTGCCAGACGGAAGCCGAGGGAGCCGGGCGGCGTCTCCTCCCGCGGGCCCGCAGCGGCGGAGGCGTCCTCGCCCGGTGCCCAGGGTTTCGGGCGGCGCCTCGGGGGCGCGCCTGGGCTGCATGCAGGTGGCTCGGGGGAGCGTGCACTGCAGCAGCGCGGGGGCGGCCCTAACGAGCCCCCGCCAGTGGGCGTGGGGGCGCCGGCCCGGGACCCCCGGATCCCCTCCAGAGGCCGCCCGCCAGGCCGAGCCGGGCCCCCCACCCCCACCCCCACCCGGCTCCCGGCGGCGACGGCAGGCAGGTCTGGCCCGCGCGCGCGGCCTTCTCGTCCGGCAGGTGGAGGTCAGGTGGGTCACGGCCCGCCAGCCGGCCGGCGGATGCTGGAGTAGCGCGCGGCTTTGCTTTTGCTCCCAGTCCTACTCGGGAAGCTGGGCTAGGGATTGAAATCTTTTGTGAGATGAAGGTTTTCCCGGTGGAAAGACCAGCCCCCGCCACCACCCCAAGCCTGCCAGACTGTCCTCTGGAGAAGGGAATCTAAGCCGCAGTGCGCGCTCGGCCCGCCTGCGTCGTCTTGCAGTCTCGCCGCCGGCTGCTGACGCCCTGAATGGTCCTTAAAGCATCTCTGTGTCCTGCTTACGGAGGCTGTTACCCTCAGGTGTTTCCCCTGATCTGGGACAGCTGCCCTTCCCTCGGGAGAACCCTGGTAGGATTTTTTTCGGTGAGAAAGTGGAGGCGCCTTTTCCCCGCCAAAGCTGGCTCCCATTGTATGCCTCACGTTTTTCCACTACAATCTAATTACCACTCGGAAAGACCCCATTCAAAATCATGTGTGGCCTAGAGTCGATTAAACCGCTTGCAGATGAGTGTTTTTTTCTGTGCTGTGACAGAGGATCATTATTTATCTATAAGTAGGTCTCTCTTATGAGGCGTGTGACTTTTTGACATTTTTTTTTCTTTTGTGTTTTCATCTCAGAAACAGGTCTTTCATGTCAACATCTCTAAAACTAACTTCTTTTAGATCTAGGTGGTTGATTTTTCACTTCAGCTTGCTTTTCTAAGAAATTAAGCCTGGTTAAGGTGAGAGATTCCCAGCTGAGAGTTTTCCGTTTTTTTCCGGTGGATTCATCTGGCCCCATGTGCTTGTTTCTAGGACTGCTCCTTTCAGTGTAACTGTTACTAGGCTGTCATACTCCGTCTTACTGAGTTATTGAGTCTCTCACAGAAAAGGTATCCGGAGGAGATTGCAAAATTTCAGGAGAGCTCTATAAAGGTTGCACTCTTGAGTTTTACCTGTGGCGTAATATGGTCGAGGCGCTGTGGCACCTGGCTGGCCTGAACTGGAATCCTGATTCTGCCAGTTGCTTGCCTTGGGACCCTGGCACCTTTTTTGGAAGGCCTCAGTCCCAACATCCTCATCTGGAAGCTGATGATACCCATCTCTTAGGACTCTTGTGTGTGCCGTGAGAGAAATACATGCAGAAATGATGGGTTTACCAAGCCCACCCAGGAGTCTCGCTTATGAGCATAGCGTCAGGTGCCCCATATTTTGAAAAATAAAAGAGCTTGCTTGATTGTTTCCAAACTTCTCACCTGTGCTGTTAGTGACATCAAGGAGGCTTTCTTCTGATAACCAACCATAACACTGAACTGTTCCAGTTACCCACTGTTACTGGGCTCACACCTTGCTTCCCATGAGCAGTGGTGCCCTTTGGCTATCCCACCTCCTAAACACACGTGCTGTCACTGATACGGCTCTCTTCCTGCTAGCAAGCGCCCACACCTGTGGACTTTGAGGACTTCTCTGCTGTTCATTGGGCTCCCTCTGCCTTTCATGTCAGCATCCCTCTGATACATCAGCCCACCCTCCATCACTCTGTGTGCACATTAATTTTTAAAAATGTATTCTGTAGTTTTTATTGTATTTTCAGTTTTTTGGCAGTACCTTGAGACATGTGGGCTCTTTGTTCCCCAACCAGGGATGGAACCCATGCTGCCTGCATTGGCATCAAGGAGTCTTAATTACTGGACCGCCAAGGAAGTTCCATGCCACGTTAAATTGAAATTATGTGTTTAGGCATTTCCTCTTTTATTAGGCTCTGAACTGTGAGAGTCGAACCCTGCCTTGTTCTTCTTTCCCCAGTGCTTTGACACCTAATAGAGTGAACAGACTGCATGGAGTATTACCGTGGTTCAGAAATATGGGATATTAGACTTATAAATCTCCTGGAATTAAAAAAAGCACTTAGACCATTGTGATATACTGAATTCTTATGTCTTTACTCAGCAAAACAAACTACATCTCCTATTACCATCCTTATTCCTTTCAAAAACTATGAAATATTATTTCCAAAAAAAGGCAGGCCTTTCCAGGAATGAGCCAGCAGTCCTATTGTGTACCTATGCATAGTGCAGTGTATTTTTGCAGAGAGGTCCAGCATGTGCAAAAGCCCTGTGGAAGGATGAATTAGGACAAGCAGAGTGCTGCACAGAGAGAGGCAGGTAGAGCCTTGCAGGCCCAGAAGTGGGCTGGGCATGAAGGGAGTGAGGGCTTACTATATATAGACTCAGTGAAGTGGAATCGCTCAACTCTTTGCAACCCTATGAACTGTAGCCTACTAGGCTCCTCCGTCCATGGGATTTTCTAGGCAAGAGTACTGGAGTGGGTTACCATTTCCTTCTCCAGAGGATCTTCCCATCCCAGGGATTGAACCTGGGTCTCCCATGTTGCAGGCAGCCGCTTTACCCTCTGAGCCACCAGGGAAGCCCAATGGGAAGAGTTTAAACATGGTGGGGAAGTGTTTTATGTTTTAAGAGGACTTGGAGCGCTGTGTGAAAGTACACACAGCAGCAGAGGGACAAGAGTCTGAAGGAGAAGCCTTAGGAGGCTTCTGCAAGCTTTCAGGAGAAAGATGACTCACTCAGTGGAGAATCCATGGGTGTTTCAGAAGATGAGCCAACAGGACTTGGGCTCACTGTGGCTGGTAAAGAGAAGGAAGAGTTCAGGATGACGTCAGAAGTCTCATAGGTGGAGGGGCCGCTTTCTGAGGAAAGGAAGACTGGAGAGGGAACGTGCTGTGCAGGTAGAATCAAGAGTGGAGGGCTTTTTTTTTTTTTTTTAAGTTTATTTGTTTTTTGAGTTTGAAAAGTTAAAAGTTGAAAGTTAAGTCACTCAGTCATGTCCGACTCTTTTCAACCCTGTGGACTGTAGCCCACCAGGCTCCTCTGTCCATGGGATTCTACAGGCAAGAATACTGGAGTGGGTTGCCATTTCCTTCTCCAGGGGATCTTCCTGACCCAGGGATCAAACCCAGGTCTCCCGCATTTAAGTTTAATTGGAGGATAATTGCTTTACAATGCTGTGTTGGTTTCTGCTGTACAACGATTGAGTCAGTCTAAAGTAAACATATATACCTCTACGAGTGGAGGGCTTTTTTTTTTTTAAAGTTTATTTTTAATTGGAGGATAATTGCTTTGCAGTGTCGTGTTGGTTTCTGCCGTGCCCAATGATTGAGTCAGTCGAAAGTGTACACATATCCCCTCCAAGAGTGGAGGGTTTTTTTGCACAAGCAACTTAAATGCCCACCGACCGATGAGTGGATAAGGAAGATAAGGTGTATATACACAGTAGAATACTGCTCAGCCATAAAAAACAAAAGGAATAATACCATTTGCAGCAACATGGATGCAACTGGGGATTATCATACTAAGTGAAGTAAGTTAGAAAGACAGGGAAGGACAAATATCGTATGATATCACTTCTGTATGGAGTCTAAAATGTGACACGAATGAACTTAACTATAAAACGGAAACAGACGAACATAGAGAACAGATTTGTGGTTGCCAAGGGAGAGGGGAGGAGGAGGGGAGGGATGGTTGGGAGTTTGCGGTTAGCAGATGCGAACTATTATATATAGAATGGATAAACAGCAAGGTCCTACTGTATAGCATGGGGAACTATAGTCAATATTCTATAGTAAACTTACTGAAAAAAAAAAAAAAAGGAGTGGAGGGTTTTTTAAAAACAGTGTTGTTGAGTTATAATTTACAGACCATAAAATTCTTTCAGTATATCATTCAATGATTTTTAGTAAACTTATGGAGATATGCAGCCATGGCCATAATCCAGTTTTTAGCACATTTCCATTACCCATCCGCCCTCCCCTCCCAATAAAAAAGATCCCCTGTGCTCATTTGCAGTTACTCCCTGTTCCTACTCCCCACCCTAAGCAACTACTAACGCATCCACTTGCCATCTCTACAGACTGTCCCATTCTGGACATTTCATATAAATGGAGTCGTACGCCTTTTATGACCGGCTTCTTCCACTAAGCTTGTATCTTCCAGGTGCATCCACATGTAACATGTTCAGCACTTTGTTCTTTCTCATCACTGAGGAGCATGCCATCATATGGCTACACCTCATGTTGTTGATGGACACTCCAGAGTCTAGTTTTGGATGTGCTAAGTTTCAGACGTGTAGAGAAGTCAAGGAATCATTGGCATGAATTTGGGTCTTCGAGGGGGAGGTTTGGAGGGCTATAAACCTGTGAGTCATGAACATGAAGCTGGTATTAATTACTTAAAGGAATAGATCATTGAGGGGAGAGAGAGAGGGCAAGAGGGGCCCAAGCATGTTGCCCGGGAATGCCAGTATCTGGCAGGCATGTAGACGAGGGTGGGCCTGCAGAGAGGTGGGTGGGAGCCAGCACAGGGCGGATGGCCCAGAGGAGTGTGGGCTGATGGGAGGCTGTCTGCAGGAGGAGGAAGTGGCCTGCCGCACCGTCCTCCTGGGAAAGGAATGAGGAAGCAGAGTCCACTGGCGTTGATGATTTGAAAGTCAGTTGTGTTGGCCTTAAGAAAATCACGGGGGCCCGGAGCAATCAGAAAGCGAAGAGGAGAAGACCTGGAGGGTCTTAAAACTTCCCTATAGCCATGAAACAAAAAATTGAGGCTTAAAGGTCACATTGTCTCTGCAGCTCGGTTTCTTCCTTGAAGTAATATTTGCCTTTTTATCTGATTGATGACACGCAGTTTGGTTAGCAAACTGACGCTACCTCGGGGGAATTTACTCACATCACCCTTACTCCATACTTCTCTCTCCTTTGAGAGCGTGAGCTAGTGAGATACCACGTAGGCTCATAAATCAGTCAGGATCATGTTTAGCTGTGAGTAACAGAACACTTGATTTAACAGCTTAAACTCAACTCTTAACATGCAGAAAGCAGTAAGTCCAGGGGCAGAGTGTCCAAGGTTGGTGTGGCCCCTTCCTTCCACTTAATGCATGGAAGTCATGCCCTAAAGATGGCTCTTTCCCCTGGGTTGCAAGGTGAGGCTTCAGCGCCAACATCAAACCTTTGTTTGGAGGCATAAAATAGGGGAAAGGTGGAAGGCGAAAGGCCAGAGGAGTCCACCCTACCGCCGCTGCCTCAGGCTTTGCAGTAGCTGCAGTGGTTCCTGTATAATGAATGCATCTAGCCACAGGGGAGAAAAAGAAAGAATTTACACGGGCCAAAGGAAAATGGCAGCCACCTGGGCCCTGGTGTAACACACCTCCATCCAGACTCCCCGCCTGGAGACATAGCACCGTGGGGGCAGCGCCCTGTCGGGGGCCAGGCAGGTAACCGGTACTTAGAAAATAAACAGTCAAGGCTTCCCAGGTGGCGCAGTGGTAAAGAATCCACCTGCAATGCGGGAGATGTGGGTTTGATCCCTGGGTCGTGGAAGATCCGCAGCACCAAGACCCTGCTCCAGTATTCTTGCCTGGAAAACCCCACAGACAAGGGAGCCTGGTGGGCTACAGTCCATGGGGAGTCAGACAGTGACTGAGCACACCCACACGCAAATGAACGGGGGAATTTCTGACACCACTGCTGTCAGACACTTCACGATTAGATCCTTGGGCTTTTTAACTTTTTGTTTCCCCCACCTGATTTTCTTGTAGAATACTTACAGTCCTCTCTTGGAGTCTAGCTGTAAAGGATTAGCTGCTAAACCAACTGTTTAGTTAGGACCACAAATCTGCTTTTCCTTAGGGCTAGTAGATGCCCCGTGCTGGCAGAAGCCATGTACATTCAGAATTAGCAGTTGGCAACAACGCGCAGTTAGCTACTTTGTGAGTTTCGCTCCTAGAGTTCACTTTGTCCATTAAGTGGAACCCTAGTGTGTTCCTTCTTTCAGCTTCATCCATTTGTCTGCCTCAGAGTCCAGGAGAGCCACAACCATTTATCTTTTATGTCCCCTAGTGCCTGGCTCGGCAGTCTTGCTAAATATTTGAGTTGGATCGCCCAGCCCGTCCAGGCACAAGAGTGTTTGTGGCCACGTGGCCTCCGGGGCAGTGGGCTGGGGCCACTTTTCACCCTCGAAGAGCTGTTGCTTCTGTTTCTCCTCCGATTCCCTCTTAGATACCTTTTCTGCTGCGAGAATGTAAGATGGATCCAGAGGAGCAGGAGCTGTTGAACGATTACAGATACAGAAATTACTCTTCCGTGATCGAAAAGGCATTAAGAAATTTCGAGTCTTCGAGTGAATGGGCGGATCTCATATCTTCCTTGGGCAAGCTCAACAAGGTATGTGGGGCTGGGAGTGTTTGCACTGTGGGGGCGGGGGGCAGGCACACAATTGTCCTTTTATTGTTTCAAGGACTTGTCTTTTTAATATTATACTGCATGCCGATTACAGCCATCAGATAAGAAGAACCGCCGCTAATTTGTCACCCGAGTTACACCTGCTATTATCCTATTGGTGTATGAACCTCCTCTTCAGCCCTTTCTTTCTGAGCACGCAGTATAGTGTGGATAGAGTCCATAGAACAGCTGAACACTTTTTTTTCTCAACAATATTTAGGTCTAAACAAGATAAATTTATAAATGATCCATTTATTCAAAGATGAATTGTCCTTCCTGTACTGCTCAGGATTTTTATGGCTTTTTTTTTTTTATTCTCTAATCTTTTCCATCATTTTACTGCTAACTGGTAACTCCTAGAAGACTAAAGGATGAAGCAGTTACGGAAATCTGCCCAGAAATTGGGTGTGTGTGTTTGGACACGAGAAAGTGGGTTGGGTCTAAGAAGACCAAAACCAATCACTTGTGGGCTTGACCTCGTGTGCCTTTGTTTGTTTCCATCTTGTCCCGAAGGAGGGTGATTACTGTGACCTTTAGGAAGATGATAACCCGGGCTCAGAGAGGCTGTGCCCGGTCCTGTTGCCGGTTACCTGGGTGCCTGGGTGTGACACCTGACTTTGGAGCCCGAGTGACATATGGGAGCTGGGAGGCGGCTAGCCGAGTCCGGGGTGGTCCCCATTCCCCAGGTCACACACACCAGGGGGCCTTGAACAAACCTCGCTAGAGAGAATTTGTCCATTTACTGCTTCAAGGGGCCAGGGGGGGAGAGAAGGTGGGCAGCCTGACCACAGGGGCGGCCCCTGGGCAGCTGTCCAGCACCAACCGCCCGAAAGCAGCTATCAGCACCCACAGAGGGCAGAGAGGAGATGGGCGGTTACTGCAGGTTGTGCCCAGGAAGCTGCGCAGTCTCTGCAAAGTGTATTTACAACATGTGAACCCCATGGCTGGTGCTGGCTGGGAGGAAAGTGATAGTGTAAGTCACTCAGTGGTGTCTGACTTTTTGTGACCCCATGAAATGTAGCCCACCAGGCTCCTCTGTCCATGGAATTCCCCAGGAATACTGGAGTGGTTGCCCATCCCTTCTTTAGGGAATCTTTCCAACACAGAGATTGAACCGTCATCTTCTGTATCACAGGCAGATTCTTTATTGTCTGAATCCCCAGGGCTGGGATGGAGACATATAATAAAACAGCAAATGAGAGCTTGAGAATGCTTTGGTGGCAGAGCTCTGACTTAGGACTTTTCTGGGTGAAGGTAATATTCACTGTGTTGCACGGAGGTAAGCTGCTTTTTTAGGGGAAAGCGAGATGCCCTGGAGTGGGACTTGGACATATTCCAGTTCTTCTACATATTTTACTATTTTAGTACTTGACTCTCCTGGAATCTAATAATACCATACTTTTGGGGAGAGGGGGATGTGCTTACTACTTTTCTGTTGAGTTAAAATTCATGCAACATAAAATTTACTCTTTTTTTTACCTTTTTATTTTTGTTGTTTGTGCTGGGTGTTTGTTGCTGGGTGGGCTTTTCTCTAGTCATGGCGAGCAGGGGCTACTCTAGTTGCACAGGCCCCTGATGGCGGTGGCTTCTTTTGTTGCAGAACGCGGGGCTCTGGGACCCAAGGGTTTCAATAGTGGTGGCCCCCGGGCTCTAGAGCACAGCCCCAGGAGTCGTGGCGCACAGGCTTAGCTGCTCCGTGGCCTGTGGGCTCTTCCCAGACCAGGGATCGAACCTGTGTCTCCTGCCTTGGCAGTGGATTCTTTACCGCTGAGCCACCAAGCCCCGACCAACCGTCTTAAACTACGTGGCTTTTAGTGCGTTCGTGATGTTGTACGACCGTCACCACTGTCTACTTCCCAGACCTTTTCACCACCCCAAGGGAAACCCTCCCCATTTCTGTCTTTGCCCAGGCCCTGCAAGTCACTAATCTACTTTCTGTATCTGTGGATATTTCATATAAAAGGAATCGTATGATGATGTGGCACTTTTGTGTCTGGCTTCTTTCACTTAGCGTGTTTCCAAGGTCCATCCACGTTGTAGCCTGTATCAGTACTTCATTAATTTTTATGGCTGAGTAATCTTCCAGGGTATAAACAGACCACATTTTGTTTAGCCATCCTTCAGCTGGCTCTTCTGAGTAGTCCCGTATGAATATTTGTGTACAGTTTTTGGTTGAACACCTGTCTTCGTTTCTCTCAGGAGTATACCTAGGAGTGGAATTAGTCACGTGGTCACTCTATTGAAGTTATTGAGGAACCATCGAGATGTTTTCCTCAGTAGCTACCCCATTTCACATGCCCACCAGCTACGTATTAGGGCTCCAATTTCTTCTTGTTCTCAGTTTTCAGGGTGGTTTTCTTTTTTGACAATAGCCATTTTAGTGGGTGTGAAGCAGTATATCTTACATGTCTTAGGGTTTTGATTTGCATTCCCCTAATGACTACAGTTTTGAGTATCTTTGCACTTGCTTGTGGACCATTTGTATATCTTTCTTGGAGAAATTTCTATTCAAGTATTTTGTTTATTTTTTTAACTATGCTATTTGTCTTTTTGTTGTGATTTGTAAGAGTTTCTTTTACATTCTGGATTCTGGTCCCTTACAGGATTTATGATTGGCAGATTTTTTTTTTCCCCATTCTTTAGGCTGTCATTTTAGTTTTTGATTGTGTCTTTCAATGCACAGAATTTTAAAATTTTTGATGAAGTCTCATTTGTTTTTTCTTTTGCTGCTTATGCTCTTGGTGCATATCTAAGAAACCATTGCCAATTCCACGATCACAAAGATTTACCCCTGTGTTTTCTTCTTTGAAGATTTTTAGTTTTTGTTTTTGCAATTAGATCTTTGATTCATTTTGAGTTAATTTGTGTTTTTTGCTGTTGTTGTTTTTCATAGATGAATATTGAGTTTGTAGTAAGATTAAAATTACTTCATAGCACACATGCAATTCAGACATTCAAAATTAAATAATCTGTGGTTGGGAAATGCAAACAATGTGATAAACAAATACATGATATGAAATAAATATGTGATAAATGCAATTAAAAAGTACATGATAAACACATTGACCATATTATTGTATATAACCAGAGACATTAAATGTCTCAGATGGAAGGAGTGTAGGTTTGGGGCATATGCAAGTATTCTAATGTTCTGAAAATATTTTTTTTCCTTAAATCTAATTTTTTATTTTATATCAGACTATAGTCGATTTACAATATTCGTTTCAGGTGTACAGCAAAGTGTGTCCGTTATACATATATGTATTCCATTATTTTTCAGATTCTTTCCCCATGTAGGTTATTACAGATTATTGAGTAGAGTTTCCTGTGCCATATAGTAGGTCCTCGTTCATCATCTCTTTAGTATCTGTATCAGTTCAGTTCAGTTCTGTTCAGTTGCTTAGTCGTGTCCGACTCTTTACGACCCCATGAATCGCAGCACGCCAGGCCTCCCTGTCCATCACCATCTCCCGGAGTTCACTCAGACTCGCGTCCATTGAGTCAGTGATGCCATCCAGCCATCTCATCCTCATGTCTCTGCTTTTGAATATGCTATCTAGGTTGGTCATAACTTTTCTTCCAAGGAGTAAGCGTCTTTTAATTTCATGGCTGCAGTCACCATCTGCAGTGATTTTGGAGCCCCCAAAAATAAAGTCTGACACTGTTTCCACTGTTTCTCCATAGTAGCATGTATATGTTAATCCCCAAATCCTAATTTATTTTCCCCCTACCTTTCCCCTTTAGTAACCATATCTTTGTTTGTGAAATCTGTGAGTCTGTTTCTGTTTTATAAATGAGTTCATTTGTATTATTTTTTAGATTCCACCTATAAGTGATATTATGTGATACTTGTCTTTTATATACTTCAGTTAGTATGATAAGCTCCAGGTCCGTCCATGTTGCTGCCGATGGCATTATTTTATTCTCTTTCACAGCTGAGTAATACTCCATCGTATACTTGTACCACATTATCTCTGTCCATTCATCTGTCGATGGATATCTAGGTTGCTTCCATGTCTTGGCTGTTGTAAATAGTGCTGCAATGAGCATTGGGGTGTGTGTTTCTTTTCAAATTATGTTTGTCTCTGGCATATGCCCAGGAATGAGATTGCTGGATCATGTGGTAGTTTGTTTTTAGTTTTTTAAGGAACCTTTATACTATTCTCCATAGTGGCTGCACCAATTTACATTCCCACCAACAGTGTAGGTAGAGTCCCTTTTCTCCACACCTTTTCCAGCATTTATTGTTTGTATACTCTTTGATGATAGCCATGCTGACCAAGTTAATTTTTGTACATGGCTTGAGGAGGCTCCAACTTCATTCCTTCTCATGTGGAAATCTAGTTGTTTTACATGTGAAAAGCCATCTGTTGAAGAGACTGTTCTTTTGAAGGGTCTTGGAATCCTTGTAGAAAATCAGTTATCTATAGAGAGATGTTTAATTCTGGACTTTCCTCTTTTTCCATTGGTCTATACGTTTATCCTTATGCCATTTTGTTTATTGTAGTTTTGTAGTAAGTTTTGAAATGGGGAAGTAAGAGTCCTTGAACTTTGTTGTTCTTTTTCAGAGTTGTTCTGGATTCCCTGACATTCTGCATGAGTTTTAGGATCAGCGTGTCAATTTCTGCGAAAAAGCCAAGTGGGATTTTGAGAGGGATCGCACTGACTCTGTAGATCGCTTTGAGGAGTATTGCCATGTGCACAATATTGTCTTCTAATCTGTGAACACAGAGTATTTCCCCATTCATCTGGGAACACACACGCACATATGTATGTATTTTTGGCTGGGCTGGGTCTTCCTTGCTGCCCGGGCTTTTCTTTATTGCGGTGAACGGGAGCTCTTCTCTAGCTGCCGTGTGCAGGCTTCTTGTAGCGGTGGCTTCTCTCGTTGCGGAGCACAGGCTCTAGGGCACGCAGGCTTCACTAGTTGTGACTCATAGGCTCAGTAGTTGCAGTTCCTGGGTTCTAGAACACAGGCTCAATAGTTGTGGCCACGGGCTTAGTTGCTCCAAGACACGTGAGATCTTCCCAGAGCAGGGATCGACAAACTGATGTCTCCGGCATAAGCCGGCAGATTCTTTACCACTGGGCCACCAGGCAAGCTCAGAACGTGTTTATTTTGGGGTAGGTAAAATTATGAACTTGAAAAATGCAGCTCTTGAGCAGTGAGTTATCCTATGAAACAGGCTTTGTTTCAGTGTGCCGGAAAAGCTTTCAAAAACATTGAATCTTTGTAACCTGCCTTTTAAGTGCAGGATATTGAGTACAGTTGCGTCTTTCTTTAAGGAGCTCTGGAAGTGTTAGCCATTCCTTTCAGTGGCTGTCTGAGTGCCTAGAATGTGCCAGCAGGTGCCAGGGTGCAGCAGAGAGCAAAACTGACAAGACCCTGCGCTCCTTCTGGTGGGGGTGGGGAAGCTGGATGGGGAATGACAGACACGGCTTGTCAGTGAGCGATGAGTGTGGTGGGCATGGCAAAGGAGGCAGCGCCTGCTGAGCGCAGCTGAGATGGTGCCGCTGGATCAGGTTCAGAGGCTGCAGTGTGTCCGAGGCTGGGGAGGCTGTCACCGAGCAGGCCAGCGATGGGGAGAGGGTAGGCAAGGAGGCCGCAGAGGCGAGGGGTAGGGAGGGCGTCTCGTCCTGCCAGTCCTTTGGAGCTGGCGTCTGAGGGTGGCCCCTGAGTTGGGGGCAGCTGCCCAGCAGCGGGCACGGCCTGTCTTCCCTTTCAGGTGCTGGAACCATCTCCGGCTGCTCTGCTGGGTGGGGTCAGGCAGAAACAGGGAGACCAGTTAGGAGGCCCACGGGTAAGGGCTTGGATTCTGAATATACTTTGGAGGTATGACCAAGAGGCTTTGTCCTCAGAGCAAATGGGAAAGGCGAGGGAAAAAGGAGTCGAGTATGACTTGCAGGCTCTCCCGGGTTGGGGGCTTGAGGAGCTGAAAGGCTGTGATAGACCGGGGAGCAGCCAGCCCCTTGGGCCAGGCAGGGAGACCACGGGTTCCCACTGGAAAGCATGCGTTTGAGCATCCGTCAGATGTCCCTGTGTGACCTCCGTGGGTCTTGGGATGGATGTGAGTATGAAAAGACAGCTCTTTGTTAAAAGTCGTCCCCCCAGTTCTGTGTAACCCCCCTCTCAGGTCCTCTTCATACCTGCTTCCCATTCTCTGCTGCCATGATGGGGTGTTGAGGGTGAGCTGCCCCCTGCACGAACTTGATTAGTGTCGGGGAGATGAAGGTGACGCTGTCTGTCCCTCTCGTAGACCTGCCAATGACAGTGGACATCCAGAGAGAGCCCACTGTGGGCCGGGGGCCTGGCGTGCATCCTCGTCCAGGCGCACAGCATGGCCTGCGGCCGGACCCAGACTAAACAGCCTATGCCTGATCAGAGCCGGCAGGTGGCAGAGGGGGGCCCAGCCCCTAGCAGAGCCCTCGGCTCCTCTCACATCTGAGTCTGTGGCTCACAGAGAGGACAGGGATGCCCCTCTGCTTTCTTTGTTAGCCAGATGAGGGAGACCTGATGATCAGCCCCCTTTTGCTGGTAAAATTACCTAACTCACTCCATGTCCTGTGGCTGCGAAGTGGCTTTTACGGGTTGAATTGTGTCCTTGGAAATTGACATGTTCTCACCCCCAGCATCCCAGAGTGTGGCCTTATTTGGAGATCCAGTCTTTACAGAGAGCCAAGTTAAAACAAAGTCCTTATCCAACATGATGACTGTATCCTTGTAAGAGGGGACAAGTTGGACACAGACACAGAGATGCCGAGAGGGAAGGCGCCCTGCAAGGGTGAAGGCAGAGACCAGGCTGATGCGGATAGAAGCCAAGGAATACCGAGATTACCGGAAGCCATGGCGCAGCCTGGAGCGGATTCTCCCTCACAGCCTCGGAGGGAACCAGCCCTGCCGACACTTGTCAACGCCTTGATCTCAGCCTCCTGGCCTCCCAGTTCTGTGGCCGTAAGCCTCACTGTGGCTGGCGCTTTGTTACAGAAGCCCTCTGGTAAGCTGATACAGCAGTAGAATCAAGGTATATACTGAACACTTAGGTGCTAAGGACCTGACGTTGAACACCCGATTCCTGCTCCCATGGAACATGAGGCTTTACTGGCGGCAGACAAAACAGCAAATAAACATGTGACGTCAGGTGCTGAATGCTAAGAAGAGAAATCAACCATGAGGGTGGGTAGCAAGGAAGGACGGGGCACTCGCTCAGACCGAGACGGCTCTTTGATAACATGACATTTGAGATTTTGAGCAGAGGCCCGGATGCGTTGCGCTGGCTGGCAGGGACGCCATCTGGGGCTCGGGCCTGAGTCCAAGGTCCAGGAGGGGATGGGCATGGCTGGAGAAGGAGAGGTGATAGGAGGTGAGGAGGAGAGGGAGCCCTCCTCCCTGGGCACGTCTCGGGGCTTTATCCTGCGGTGAGGGGTGCCACTGAGCTCCCGGGAAGGCTTTGAGCAGGGTGACCCATCACTGCCTTTTCCCGGAGAAGAATGAGGAATGCCTCTGGCTGATGTGCGGGCAGGGAGCCTGATCATGGGAGCCTGCAGGAGGGAGCGGGCAGCTTCAGCACCGGCTCGATTGAAGTTACTAGACGCAGAGGGTTTGGGAAGGGGCTGGAGGGAGCAAGCCTCCTGCAGTTTAGCAATCACTTACTTCTGGGAGACTCACAACTACTGCATTCAAGGAGTAGGAGTTGATGTGAATAAAGACTTTTCTTAGGGCTTTAGTGACGATCAAATTTCTTGCATGGACTCTTACATGGATACTGAAATTCAGTAAATTAGGGAGGAGTTAATTAAAAAAAAAGAAGCGGTATTGTGGTCTTTAGGTTGCAAAGTTAGGTCAGGTTGTGTTCTAATGAAAGCAGATGATTGCAGGTTCTAAAACATAAACCATGGTCTCACAGCAGAAGTGCCTCTGGCTCAACTCTTGACAAAAGAAAACCGAGCCCCAAGAGGTCTCTTGTTTGTTAGACTACAGACAGGTTCTAATTGTATCAGTTTCTAAAACTTGCTAAGCTTTCAGTACCATTTTTAAAATTTTTTTCAGTGTTAGAGAAAAGTTTCTCTTTTGTAGTTGTTACATGTATCAACCTGAATAGAGTAATTTTTGCTTCATAGTTTGTCTGAGACTTCAAGCTGTCACATTTCACTGATCATTTTAAGATGAATTTTAATCAAGTGCATTTTGAACCCTTAGGAACTCAACCACCATTCCAAGCCTGGATTGTAAATTTAATTATGGAAATGAAGGATAGTTTATTTAAACTGTACATTTAAAAAACCTTAGCAGTAAAACTTCTTTAAAAAAAATGAAACGCTGCTAAATGAGCCACCCTCTTTTGGCTGCTTTTATGCAATATCCTACTGTTTCACAAAATGGCCTGAAAGTGGGTGGCATGAATAGCAAGGGATGTAGGTCTTGGGTGTTCCGTGTTTCAGCTTCTAAAGTCTTACTGCTTAATGACAAGTATCTGCTTTTTAAAGCAGAGCCTCTTTGGCGTGATGAGAGGAAGGTGGCTGGAACTCAGAGGCCAGGTGAACTGTTCTGACTCTTTATAGAGGAGCTCTGAGACCTCTTCTACCTGAAAACTTGATGAGGTCACCTGGATCCTGATGTTGACCTGCGCCCTGATCAATTACTTCTCTATTAAACAGTATTAGTTCAGGTGAAGCATCTTGCAGGTCTGGAGGCTGGAAGTCCAAGATCAGGGTGTCAGCAGATTTGGTTTCCTCTGAGGCGTCTCTCCTTGACTCAGCTGGCTGCTTCCCACTATGTCCTCCTCCCTGTGGTTTATGTGTCCTAATCTCCCCTTCTTATGAGGCCACCAGTCATATTGGACACCACCTATATGACCTCATTTTACCCTGGTCACCTCTTTAAGGGTCCCGTCTCCAGCACATCTGCATTCTGAGGTACCAGGGGTCAGGGCTTCGATACATGAATTTTAGGAACGTGGTTTAGCACGTAACAGGGTGTAATAATGAAGTACAAATCGTCTCTTCATAGATCAACATTTTAAAAAAGCTTGTTTCTCACGGAAGCTCAGATGGCTTTCGTCCTGTGCCTCATGGAAGGGTAGAGTGTTATTTATTTCATCTCTTCTTGCTGCCCTGGAGCACCGTGAAGGCCTGCGGTTCTCCTGTGTGTGTGGTGACCCAAGACGTGCCCGGAACTTCTGGGTCTCTCAGGGCAGCCTTCCCAACCGCCTTAGTCCACTCCAGACGCTGCTGTAACCATCCCACAGCCCAGGGGCTCATCGACAACACACATTTATTTCTAACTGTTCTGGAGGCTGGAGTCAAGGTCACGGTGCAGGTGGACTCAGTGTCTGGCCAGCGCCCTCTTCCGGGTTCACAGTCACATGGTTCTGTCGTCACATGGTAGGGGGCAGGGAGCCCTGCAGGGCCTCATTCATAATAAGAGGGCACTAATCCCACTCACAAGGGCTCCACCCTCATGACCTCATCACCTCCCAAAGGCCACTCTTAAGACCATCACACTGGGGAACACACTTTGAGACCACCGATGGGCCTGATGACTTGTGCCCCACCCAACAGCCCCTCACCAGCTCTGCACCAGCCAGTTAGTGGGGGCTGTTTGTAGGTGTCTTCTAGGGAAGGTCAGCCCTCCAGTTTGGGCTTCCCCATGTGTCCCTCCCAAGAGGGCCCTCCCGGTCCTCCTCCCCAACCTGTCCTCTGTCCGCTGAGACACAGTTGGCATTGCCGCCCGTGATCCCCACTGCTCCAGACTCTGCTTAGCTCGTGAGCTGAAAGTAGGGCCAGGAGCCCCCCCTCAGCCCTGTGATGCCTGGTTCCATCATGTGAACTCACCTTTGGGACCCCATCTTGTAGAGACGGTGTCTCAGTTTAGGGCATTTGTTTAGTCACCTTCCAGCAACCTGTGCTGTTGTCTGGAGGGGTGAGAGTGGGAGGGGTCAGGTAAGTGGGGTATCCGGGTCATACTGGAAAGACGTGAGCCAGGATGCCTCCTGAGAAGAGCCCGCATTTGATGATGATGGCAATTATTGACGCTTCACTTGTCGACAGAGTGGAGCCTGTGCCTTTGCGGGAGAGTGGTGAGCAGAGGGCCCGTTTGTTTCTGGCCGTGTTCTGATGGTCTCGACGCTGGGGTTTAGGAGGCACAGCTGATAGAACTCCCGTTGCTAGCTGTGAAGATGATGCCACTGTTCTGTCATTCTTCATTGGTGGGGGATGTCCCGGGGCCCAGGCGACATCACTGACTCCTGCCCACCCCAGGTTATCCCAGGGGAGCTGAGAATTGGCAGGAATGTCGCTGCTCGAGGTCGAGAGCTCAGCCTCCTTTGAGCCGCTCAGACACCATAAGGCCAACAACATAGTCCTTCTGAAAGGAGCATTTCTCTTTGCTGAAAGGAGTCTGATACACTTGCAATAATTTATAGCTGAGGTACTCTCTTTTACATCTGAGCAAAGGATTTTTTTTCTTTTTCTGGCTAGTCGTCTTTTCAGATATACTGAAGGGATGGAAATAGTCCAGATTTGGGCAGATTAATTATTCTTCCAGTAAGCTAATGATGAGAGCTCATCTGAAAAAGAAAAGAGAAAAGGCTCATCCAGCAGAATGGAGTGTATGGACAAGGGAAAAGGCTTGTGACTCACTCACATGTTCTAAATGCTATCAGGAAAGCTAAGGAACCAGGACTGAATCATGTCCCCCCAACCCCCGAGCCCAACTCCCACCACCAAATTGATGTCAACACAGCCCCCAGTGTGGCTGTACCTGGAGGTGGCATTTTCAGGAGATAAGTAAGGTTCAATGAGGTCATATGAGTGGGGCCCTAATCCAGTAGGACCGTGGGCTTCCCAGAAGAGCAAGCTCTCTTCCCTCTACACAAGGACCCGATGAGAAGGCACCTCTGTAAACCCGGAGGAGAACCGAATCAGCTGGCACCTTGCTCTTGGACTTCCAGCCTCCAGAACAGAAATAAACTTCCGTTTTTGAAGCCCCCCGGACTGTGGTATTTTGTTATGGCAAACTAATACAGAAGGAAATGAGTTAAGCCGGGCTATTTTTCGAAAAGGATGACTGATGGAACATGAACACCAGCACTCAAGCTTGTGTTTGAGCCAAATACAAGTGTTCCCATTTATTTATCTTTTTTAATGGTCTTTTCTTTTTTTTTTTTAATATAGCTTTGTTGTACAGTAAGCTATACGTTTATGAAGCACTTAATTGGTGAGTTCTGATCTTCAGTTCAGTGTGGGGGCTTCTCTGGTGTTTCAGACAGTAAAGAATCTGCCTGCAGTGCAGGAGACCCAGGTTCAGTTCCTGGGTCAGGAAGATCCCCTGAAGGAGGAAATGGCAACCCGCTCCAGTCTTCTTGCTTGGAAAATTTCATGGACAGAGGAGCCTGGTGGGCTACAGTCTGTGGGGCTGCAAAGAGTGGGGCAGGACTGAGCGTGTACATGTGGAACCTTCCCCACATAAGATGCACACATCCATCACCCTGGAAGTTTCCCCATGGCCTTCTGTGGTCCCTCCTCCGTCCTCTCTCTTTCCCCATCCCTAGGTAACTGCTGGGCTGCTTTCGTTTACAATTTGACTAGTTTGCGTTTTCTAAGATTTTATATAAACAGACTCATACAGTATATGTTATTCTTCACCCTCGCCTCGCCTCCCCCCCAACCCCCCCGTCTGTCTTTTACTCAGCAAAACTCTGAGAGTCATCCAACGCCTGTGTATTGATGGTTTATTCCTTTTTACTGCTGAGTACAGTTTTATGGATATACACCATTTACTTGGTCATTTGCCTATTAATGGACACTGGGTTGCTTCCAGTAGGCAGGTAAATATTTAACTTTTAAAAAACTGCCAAATTGTCTTCCAAAGTGGCTATATCGTTTTACATCCCACCAGCCATTATAACTCCAGTTCTTCCATATTCTTACCAACACTTGGTATGGGCAGTCTTTCTTTTTTAAATTGAAGTATAGTTGATTTATAGTATTAGTTTCAGGTATACAGGATAGCAATTCAGTATTTTTGCAGGTTATACTGTATTAAAAGTTATTATACAATAATGGCTATAATTCCCTGTGCTATATTATATAATATATCCTTGTTGCTTATCTATTTTATGCATAATAGTCTGTATCTCCTAATCTAATACCCCTAATTTGTCCCTCACCCCTTCCCTAACCCCATTCGGTGGTTTGTTGTCTGTATCTGTGAGTCTGTTTCTGTTTGGGGCTTCCCTTGTGGCTCAGCTGGTAAAGAATCCACCTACAAAGTGGGAGACCTGGGTTCGATCCCTGGGTTGGGAAGATGCCCCAGAGGAGGGAAAGGCTACCCACTCCAGTTATTCTGGCCTGGACAGTTCCATGGACTGTATGTATACTCCATGGGGTCGCAAAGAGTCGGACACAACTGAGCGACTTTCACTTTCTGTTTGCATATACATTCATTGTATTATTTTTTAGATTCCACATACAAGCAATATCATAAAATATTTGTATGATGTCTCTCTGTCTGATTGATTTCACTAAGCGTAATGTTCTCTCAGTCCACCAACATGGCTGCAGATGCAGAATTTCATTCTCTTTTATGGTTGAGTAAATATTGCATGTGTGTGTGCACATGTGAGCACACACACACACGTGCGCGCGCCACATCTTTGTTATCTGTTTTTCTGTTGATAGGCAGGCGGCTGCTTCTGTGTCCTGGCTGCTGTAGACAGTGCTGCTGCGAACGGTGGGGTGCATGTCTCTTTAAATTAACGCTTTTATCTTTTCTGACTATTCAGGAGTAGAAATTGCTGGATCATTACTGGTCATTCTGCGTTTAGTTTTAGTTTAGGGACCTCCATACTGGTTTCCATAGGGTCTGCACCAGTACTTCCCACCAACAGTGTATGAGTGTTCCCTTTTCTTCACATCATCTCCAACAATTGATATCCAACTGTTTGATGATAGCCGTTCTGACAGTTGTGAGGAGATATCACTGTTGTTTTGGTTGCATTTCTTTAATAATTGGTGATGTTGAACATCTTTCCAGGTGCCTGTTAGCTGCCTGTGTGTGTTCTTTGGAAGAACGTCAGTTGAGGTCTTCTGCCCATTTCTGATTGAGGGTTTTTTTTTTTTTAGCCTCTGAGATGAGTCTGGGGTTTCTGCCTGATCACTCAGAGGAGAGAGCCAGTGGGACCCCGGGGGCTGCATCCCAGAGGAACAGGGGGAGCCCAGGAGAGGAGGCAGAGAACCTGCCTTAGAAGCAGGTGTGCTGAGCTGGTGTCCCACCTACACCACACCCTCCCTAATTGGCTTCCCCAAACCTTTTGTCTGGGAAGAGAATACACACCCCAGGTGTCTTGCACACCCTCGGAAGACCTGTCGGGCCACAGCAGCACCCTCTTCTCTGAAGCCTATGCAGAACTCGCTGTCATGATGGTTTTCTTTGAAACATGGGGAGTTAGGACTGTTGAGTACCTGTCTCTTATACACATCTAGATGTGTATAAGAGACAGCCCCCCAACCCCCCCGTCTGTCTTTTACTCAGCAAAACTCTGAGAGTCATCCAACGCCTGTGTATTGATGGTTTATTCCTTTTTACTGCTGAGTACAGTTTTATGGATATACACCATTTACTTGGTCATTTGCCTATTAATGGACACTGGGTTGCTTCCAGTAGGCAGGTAAATATTTAACTTTTAAAAAACTGCCAAATTGTCTTCCAAAGTGGCTATATCGTTTTACATCCCACCAGCCATTATAACTCCAGTTCTTCCATATTCTTACCAACACTTGGTATGGGCAGTCTTTCTTTTTTAAATTGAAGTATAGTTGATTTATAGTATTAGTTTCAGGTATACAGGATAGCAATTCAGTATTTTTGCAGGTTATACTGTATTAAAAGTTATTATACAATAATGGCTATAATTCCCTGTGCTATATTATATAATATATCCTTGTTGCTTATCTATTTTATGCATAATAGTCTGTATCTCCTAATCTAATACCCCTAATTTGTCCCTCACCCCTTCCCTAACCCCATTCGGTGGTTTGTTGTCTGTATCTGTGAGTCTGTTTCTGTTTGGGGCTTCCCTTGTGGCTCAGCTGGTAAAGAATCCACCTACAAAGTGGGAGACCTGGGTTCGATCCCTGGGTTGGGAAGATGCCCCAGAGGAGGGAAAGGCTACCCACTCCAGTTATTCTGGCCTGGACAGTTCCATGGACTGTATGTATACTCCATGGGGTCGCAAAGAGTCGGACACAACTGAGCGACTTTCACTTTCTGTTTGCATATACATTCATTGTATTATTTTTTAGATTCCACATACAAGCAATATCATAAAATATTTGTATGATGTCTCTCTGTCTGATTGATTTCACTAAGCGTAATGTTCTCTCAGTCCACCAACATGGCTGCAGATGCAGAATTTCATTCTCTTTTATGGTTGAGTAAATATTGCATGTGTGTGTGCACATGTGAGCACACACACACACGTGCGCGCGCCACATCTTTGTTATCTGTTTTTCTGTTGATAGGCAGGCGGCTGCTTCTGTGTCCTGGCTGCTGTAGACAGTGCTGCTGCGAACGGTGGGGTGCATGTCTCTTTAAATTAACGCTTTTATCTTTTCTGACTATTCAGGAGTAGAAATTGCTGGATCATTACTGGTCATTCTGCGTTTAGTTTTAGTTTAGGGACCTCCATACTGGTTTCCATAGGGTCTGCACCAGTACTTCCCACCAACAGTGTATGAGTGTTCCCTTTTCTTCACATCATCTCCAACAATTGATATCCAACTGTTTGATGATAGCCGTTCTGACAGTTGTGAGGAGATATCACTGTTGTTTTGGTTGCATTTCTTTAATAATTGGTGATGTTGAACATCTTTCCAGGTGCCTGTTAGCTGCCTGTGTGTGTTCTTTGGAAGAACGTCAGTTGAGGTCTTCTGCCCATTTCTGATTGAGGGTTTTTTTTTTTTTTTGATACTGAGTTGCCTGAGTTCTTTGTATATTTTGGATGTTGACACCTTGTCAGTCTATCATTTCCAAATATTTTCTCTAAGTCCGTAGGTTTTCTTTTTGTTTTGTCCATGGCTTCCTTTGCTTGGCAGAAGCTTTTAATTGGGTCCCATTTGTTTATTTTTGTTTTTATTTCCTTAGATCCAGAAAAAAATATTGCTGTGGTTTATGTCCTAGAGTTCTGCCTATGTTCTTTCATAGGAGTTTTATGGTTTCCGGTCTTACATTTACTCCATTTTGGTCTTTAACCCCCTTTGAGTTTATTTTTAGATGGTGTGAGGTGATATTCTAATCTCATTGTTTTACATGTTCCTGTCTCATTTTCCCAGCATCCGTTGTTGAAGAGACTTTTGTCCATTCTATGCTCTTGCCTCCTCTATATTTTTAGATTGATTAACCATACAGGCATGGATTTACTTCTACACTCTCTAGTCAGGTTGCATAGATCGTAGACACATAGATCAATGAAACAATGTGTCTGTTTTTGTGCCAGTACCATACTGTTTTGATTACAATAGCTTTGTAGTATATTGAGAGGCTGATAACCTCTAGCTTTGTTCTTTTTCCCCTATTGCTTTGGCAATTCAGGGTCTTTTATGGTTCCATGTGAGTTTTAGGATTATTTGTTCTAGTTCTGTGAAAAAAACGTCATGGATATCTTAATAGCAATTGCATGAAATCTGTAGATTGCTTTGGGTAGGATGGACATTTTAACAATATTAATTCCCCTGATTTAAGAGCACAGGATATGGCAGTCTTTTTGTTTTTGGCATATTGGTAGGAGTGGGGTCGTATCTCCCTTTATCTTTTGCATTCCCAAATGATTAATGATCAGATGGTTAGTGTGTGATCACTGTATATTTGTTTTAACCTGATAAAAATACAACACAAAGAGAACTCTAAGACTCTCTACATCATTTCGATATATGTAATAGTGAAACATTGGGAATGACTGCCCTCAGTAGGGGATGATGCAACAGTGTGATGACCAGCAGCGTTCACCTTAGGTGGACTTGTAGTTACTAACGTGAAAAATACTCAAGATAAAGTAGAGGGGCAAAAAAGGCGGGTTGAACAGTTCATGTATAGCTGTGTCTCCTGTGTGTGTGTGTGTGTGTGTGTAAGAAAGGGACTGAGGGGGCACTGTATAGGGATGGCAAGATCTTGAAACTGTTTATCGTTAGACTAGTTCACTTCTGGTTTTTCATAATTCTAAAGCAGGTTCTAACAGGTGTCTTTCTTCCTGTGACTGTGTAAGCTGCGTCTCCCGTGGCGGAGCTGCTGGGTCAGTGAACGTAGAGCTAAACCTTTGGACACACAAGTCCATGTGGACTTTATTGTACTCCAGTAATTGCATGGTGCCGGGGCCACGCCTTCCAGCTCCTGTGCTTTATGCCTTTATCTGGCAGGAATAATAGGGTGTTTTCCACCCTAGCCTAATAACCACTCTTTGGTTCCAGAATTTTTCTACCTTTTCCAGGTGGTTTTCTTCCAGGTGACCTTCAGAATCATTTGCAAAGTTTAAAAAAACTTACAGGGGCTGTTGGTATTAGGTATCAGTTATTGTATATTTCGGGGAGATGTGATATCTTCACATAGTTGGGCTTCCTCCTGCCTGGAAATGTGGTGATCTCTTCACTGACTGAAAAGCATTCACTTAGGTTCCTAAGCATTGGATTGTGTTTCTTACATAGATCCTTACTGTATCTTAAATATATTAGATATTTTATACATGTATTTTTTTTGCTGTTTTCAATGGGATTATTTTACACTGTCTGTTTTAATGACTGTTGCCACGTCGGAAACTATCAATTTACAGAATTTGGAAACTAGCCAACTTGGTGAATTTATTTCTTAGTTTTTTTTCCAGCTAATTGTATTGAGTTCTTCGGGTAGACAGGTGTACATACCACCCACCAGTCCTGTTTGTGTTTTTTTGTTAGTGTCTTCTGGATCTAGATTGAACACTGATGATACTGTCAGCACTTCAGTAACAGTACCATGAGCTGCTGTCTCAAGGAAGTTGAAAACTTCAGTGCCACCCTAAGACTGAAGTTTCTTGCTCATGAATCAGTTCTGCAATGGTGGGTCCAGGTTGGGCGACTGACGTTCACATGATCATTCCACAGGCTCAACCAGGGACCCTGTTGTCCTTAACACGTGGCTTCCAACATTTGCTGACATTCTGTCCCACCCTCACGATGTGTGAGGCCCTTGTGGGCCAGGGCAGCCCAAGCACCAGGGAGGGTGCGTCCCGTTCTGCTCCAGCGGGTGGGGGGCAGTCAGGAGGTGCCCCTGGGACTTCACTGAGTCTCACTTGAGCACGCGAGTTCTGTTCTCCCTGGTGTTGTGAAGTTTGAAGAACATTGAGTTCTGCCAGTAAAGCTTCTGTGTCTGAACCCTCTTTGGAATTTGTAACGAAGCTCTTACCTGCCACATCTTCTTTCTTTCATCCCGGCTCTTAAACTTTTGACAAGTTGGTTATTAGGCTTTTGGTTTGTCTGTTAGACCTGTCATTTGCATGTGGATTAAAATATGTTTAAAGAGCAGAAAAATAAGATGTTTCCAGACATTTCACCATCTGTGTGTCTAAACGGTAGGCTTGCATTTATTATTGAATCTGCGTATACATGGTGGTTAATTATTTCAGCCATCTCTGCATCGTGTATATTTCAGGGTTTAGACTGCACTCTGAAGGGTGTGTTGGCCCTGCCTGTTCATTTGCCTTTCATGTGGTTTACTGTAGAGCTCAGTTGCCTTGACCTTCATGATTTTCCATCACTGGCCACCCCCTCTACAATGTGGTGATTGCCTTTAACTCTAGTGGGTGAGAAGTGTATGCTTCTCAGCCACTATTTTTCAAACCTAGAATCCTCCAAAATCCTCCACTCCTTTTACTGATAAAGACACCGAATGAGGCTCAGGCTGTTCTGCACATGGTGTTTCAGCCCCAGCGGCCCATCCAAGTCCACGGAGTGGGGTGGCGGGGGCGGGGTGGTTGGCAAGTGGACATGAGGGAGGGCTCAGGACCTGTCTTGCAGTCAGCAAAGAATCAAGTCTGGAAACCTGGAAAGCGCTGGAAAGCATCACAGTAGCCCCTGAAGTTCCTAAACTGGGGGGAGGGACAGGGAAGGAGGGGTAGTGATGAGCGCAGTGGCTCCTACACCCCACACGTCGTAAGTTCAGAGGAGAGGAAGCAAAGAGCCGTGCGTGAGCCCACGTGTCGTAGCCTGCCCTCCGTGAGGCCGCGAAGTGTTCATTGGGATGTTTCAAGAAGAGTTTTCTAGCCTAGTGTCGGACTCCCGAGTCCCATCAGCCGGGAGCCTGGGGTGGCCCCCAGTGCCGCGTCCCGTGTGCGTGCACACGCGTGAGAGCCTGACGCCCTGGGGGGCGGGAGTGGACTCAACGCCCTGGAGGCCTCAGCTCCCTTTGGAGTCTGGTCCGCGGGACCAGCGTGAGGGCAGGTGATGGTGTGTTTTCTGTTAATAGCGTGAGATGATGGGCGGCAGCCTGGGACAGGCTGGACGGCTGGTGAGGGCCCGAGAGCTCGCACCTGGGTTCCCCGTTGCGTCGGCCCTGCCCTTGGCTTCCTGGTCTTTCCTGAGCGTGAGGCCCGCCTGGTCCTCCCTCCGCGGCTGAGTCTGCCGCACAAGCTGATAGAAACAAGTTTCTGAGACTCGCCGAGTGGAGCCCAGGCCCAGGGCTTGATCCGGCGGTTCTTGGCACACACGGTTGGACCATGCCCCTCTCTGGGCACCATAAGGTCTCTCCCGGCGTGGAGACGCTCAGTCTTCAGTCCATTCTTCCTGTGCCACCAGCGTGCTATTTGTTCAGAAAATACCAGCAAGCTCCAACAATAAGGTAAACCAGATGCAAAAGAAATAATCTTTAAGACAATTTTAAAAGAGAAAAAAAAAGTGTCCTCTTGGGTCTCTAATGGATGCAGATGGCTGAGTGCGCCTCCGCATCCCAGGCTCTGCAGGCAGCTTTATTGCTGGGACCATCCGGTGTGGATGAGAACTGACTCCGTAAGGGTGCAGACAACAATAAGGTGAACCAGATGCAAAAGAAATAATCTTTAAGACAATTTTAAAAGAGAAAAAAAAAGTGTCCTCTTGGGTCTCTAATGGATGCAGATGGCTGAGTGCGCCTCCGCATCCCAGGCTCTGCAGGCAGCTTTATTGCTGGGACCATCCGGTGTGGATGAGAACTGACTCCGTAAGGGTGCAGCTCTGCAGGCTTGCTCTCAGCGTTGATCAGAAAGCAGTACAGCAACACGCGAGTCAAGGACCTTTGTCAGCAGGAAGCTTGTCCTGTATGGAGGAGTTGGACCTGTGTCACTCCCCCGCTGCCTGTGAAAACTGAAGCTGGCCTCGCTGGCTACCTGGGATCCTGGCCGCCCGCCCCGGCTCTCGGAGGCCGTGGTGACATGCCAGTTTCCCCACCTGTCTCCTGCCCCCTCCCAAGCTGGTGCGGTGGCCAGGTCGCTGCCATCTGCAGGCAGGCCGGATGCTCTCCACCGAGGCCTGCTTTAACACGAGAAGTCCTGGCAGTTTGTCCATACTCAGTGGCTGTCCTGTTTTCATTCTGTCTGGAGGGCACCGTTGCTGTCCCCTGGCAAGTATTTAGTGAGTGTTCAAGCTTGTGCCACCTAGCCAGTCTGACTCACCGTGCAGCTTCATTTTTGTGGCGTGAAACAAGCATCCTTATAAAGATGACGGACTTCCAGAAGGGAAACATGCAGGCCTCACCATCTGCTTGACAAGAGCCGGGGTTTTAAATTGGCTTCCTCAGCGTCCCTTTATAGACGAGCGTCAGGCGTTCCATGGTCAGCACTAACACTGGGAGGGCAGGTCTGGGCTGTCTCCTTTGGGAACTTGTATTTATTTTTATTTTCAGATTAATTCATATTAGAGTATGGAGAAGGAAGTGGCAACCCACTCCAATGTTCTTGCCTGGAGAGAGTCCCATGGACAGAGGAGCCTGGTGGGCTGCAGTCCATGGGGTCACAAAGAGTCGGACACGACTAAGTGACTAGCACACACGTATTAGAGGATAGTTGCTTTTCAACATTGTGTTAGTATCCACTGCAAAGTGAATCAGTTACACACATACGTGGATCCACTCTTTTCTAGATTCTTTTCCCATATAGCTCATTAGAGTATTGAGCAGAGTTCCCCGTGCTATACAGTAGGTCTTTGTTAGTTACCTGTTTTATATATAGCAGTGTGGACATGTTTTCTTCTAGAAATTTTTAAAGGAAACATTAAAAATTTTTATTTTAAAGGCTAGAGCATTTTTAAAATGTAATTTAACTCTCCCCTCACCCATGTTATTAAATTACCCTAACATTTTTTAAAATTATGATTAAAATTCACATAACATAAAATTTATCATCTTAACCATTTCCAAATATATTGAGTTACTTTTCGAGTCCACGACTTGCCCTTTTGGAATTTTTAATCATGTTTCTTACATAGAGCTGTTTTAATCATGCTGGGAGCTCTGGAGAATATCAGAGTGTCAGACTGGATAATGTCAGAGTGAAACAAAAGAGAAACATAGACATTGCCTTGGGTGGAGTGAAGTGAGACACTTCCTGGTCTCTCTTAATGGAGCTCAGATGTGGTTCAGACCTTTTCTTTGCAACTTATATTTTGTATTTTATTATTTTGTTCTAAGATCAGTCTGCTGAGCCTATGAATACAATGAGGTTAAAACTGTTGTAGGGAGAAGGCAATGGCACCCCACTCCAGTACTCTTGCCTGGAAAATCCATGGACGGAGGAGCCTGGTGGGCAGCAGTCCATGGGGTCGCTAAGAGTTGGACACGACTGAGCGACTTCACTTTCACTTTTCTCTTTCATGCATTGGAGAAGGAAATGGCAACCCACTCCAGTATTCTTGCCTGGAGAACCCCAGGGACGGGAGAGCCTGGTGGGCTGCCGTCTATGGGGTCACACAGAGTCGGACATGACTGGAGTGACTTAGCAGCAGCAAAACTGTTGTAATTATATCTTAATTATAGCTCAAGGAATACTGTAAAATAATGCAGTGCTTGGGTGAAACAAACAAGGAAGTTTAATTTCCTGTCTAATCATATTTTTCCTTTTTGGTTAGCATGTTAAAAAGTAATTTTGCAAACATGGCCATGTTTTCCTTCTCGATTCATCTGTTTCCCTGAGATATTTATTCTACAGCTGTAGAAGAGCATTTCACTCTAAGTGTACATTGTTTATTCAGTGTTCATGTGTGTGTGTGTGTGTGTGTGTATGTGTGTGTATTAAGCTTATTGGCCAGTCACTTTGGGTTTCTGTTTTCCTAAAGAACACAACCCAAACAATGAAGCTTCCCTGGACATATTTCCTGAGCTTAGCTCACTGGAGAAGTGTCTTGCCAAAGTGAAATGCCTGGACGGAGGCTGGAAAGAGGAAGGCAGAGTCAGGGTGGGCCTCCCTGACCTGAACCGGGTTCAGTCTTGGCAGCTCTTAAACAGCTCGAGGGGCAGGAGGAGGGAATCGGGTGTTTTCAAGCTCTAGCCGGTGGGACTTGGTTCTGGGGTGAGGGAGAGCTATTTTGCTAATTAAAGGGTAAGAAACTCTCACTCTCGAGAGGCTGGACCAAGTCCCTGGCTCCCTTCAGGACTGTTAAAAAAAGAGGCCCTTTGCTCTCTGGTCAGGAAAGAGTGTTCAGTTTAATCCAAGGCGTGGACGTCACTCAGGAGTTCATGGTCCTTGCAGCTCAAGACCGGTCTGGCAAGAGCAGCTGGGTGAACACAGCATTCATTTCTTTCGTGGTTTTGGTGGTGAAATACACATAGAGTAAAATTTACTGTTTTAACTCTTTCTGAGCGTGCAGTCCAGTGACATGCTGTGTCCTTCACTGCTGTGCAGCCGTCACCACCATTCATCCCAGAACTTTTGCCTCTTCCTGAGCTGGAAACGCCCTGTCCATTAAACTCACCTCCATTCCCCCGTCTCCCCAGCCCCTGCTCACCACCAGTTACTTTCTGTGTCTATCAGTTGACTACACTAGAAACCACATGTAAGTGGGATCATGTGATTGTCTTTTTGTGTCTGGCTTATTTCATGCCGTGCCTTCAAGGTTCATCCATGCTGTAGCACATGTCAGGATTTCCTTCCTTTTTAAGGTTGAATAATATTCCATTGTACATACAAACCACCTTTGTTCATCCATTCATCCATTGATGGGCTCTTGGGTGGTTTCCACCTTTGGGCTGTTGTGAATTGTAATGCAGTGAACGTGGGTGTGCATATAACTGAATCCCTGCTTTCAGTTTTTCTGGGTGTGTGCCCAAAAATTGAGTTGCTGGATCAAATGGAATTAATAATTTGGTAAACAAATCAAGTGTTTAATGTGTGAGGAGCACAGCAGCTGACCCATCTTATATTCCCAGCAGCAGTGAACAGCACTCAGTTTTGAAACCTCCTAGGACAGAGTTGCTCCAAGGAGAAGGTCTCCTTCTTCAAAAGCAGCAGAAGCTGAGGGCACCAGGAGCCCACCAGGTTCCTTCCAGAGGAGCTGCAGCAGAATGCCTCCCCCCTGCCCTGACTTCCCACTGAGAAGTGTCTTAGTGGGCTGGCCATGCTGGCCAGACGCTTAGCTCATGCCGCAGGGTGACCGCGCGAGTGCCGGAATTGACAGCCCACAAGCAGAGATGCGCCTGGATCAAGGGTGTCTGGGTGAAGAAAGCTGCCAGGGCTGAACCAGCATCGGTGCTTGGAATACGTAACAGCCAGAGTGAGGAATACATCTTTAGATAACTCCTGTCCTAAGTTTGCCTTAAAAACATGGAGCCGATTCCCTCCACGCATTAGTCCTTAGTGAGACAGCGGGACAGTCTCATGAAAGTAGAGACTATATATATGTATTTTTAAATATATTAGGTATGTATGTATTCGGCTGCACCAGGTCTTAGTGGCGTCACGTGGGATCTTCTATCTTCATTGCAGCATCCGGGATCTTTAGTTGCAACATTTGGGATCTAGCTCCCTATCCAAGGATTGAACCTAGGCCCCATGCAGTGGGAATGCAGAGTCTTAACCACTGGTATCTGTGTGTCTGTGTGACTCCGTGGACCATAGCCTGCCAGGCTCCTCTGTCCATAGAATTCTCCAGGCAAGAATACTGGAGTGGGTAGCCATTCCCTTCTCTAGGGGATCTTCCCTACCCAGGGATCGAACCTGGGTTTCCTGCATTGCAGGCAGACTCTTTACCACTGAGCCACCTGGGAAGGTGATTTTTCCAGTAGTCATGTACGGATGTGGGAATTGAACCATAAAGAATGCTGAGTGCTGAAGAATTGATGCTTTCAAACTGGGGTGATGGAGAAGACTCTTGAGAGTCCCTTGGACAGCAAATCAAATCAGTCAATCCTAAAAGAAATCAACACTGAATATTCACTGGAAGGACTGATGTTGAAGCTCTAATACTTTGGCCACCTGATGGGAATAGCCGACTCATTGAAAAAGACCCTGATGCTGGGAAACATTGAGGGAAGGAGGAGAAGGGGGCAATAGAGGATGAGATGGTTGGATGGCATCATCGACTCAATAGACGAGTTTGAGCAAATTCCGGAGTTTGAGCAAATTCCGGGAGATACTGAAGAACAGGAAAGCCTGGTTTGCTGCAGTCCATGGGTTCACAAAGAGTCAGACATGCCTGAGTAACTGAACAACAATTCCTCAAATGTTCTTCTTAAGACATCTAACTAGTGTCCTTGTTTGATTTTGTGACAATAAAGGACATTATTTGTAAGTGATTGGATTTCAATCAATTCTTTTAAAATGCAGTGCATTTTGTCTCCATCTTTAAATCTCATACTAGCTGTCTATGGCTCAGATCATGAACTCCTTATGGCCAAATTCAGACTTAAATTGAAGAAAGTAGGGCAAACCACTAGACCATTCAGGTATGACCTTAATCAAATCCCTTACGACTATACAGTGGAAGTGAGAAATAGATTCAAGGGATTAGATCTAATAGACAGAGTGCCTGAAGAACTATGGACAGAGGTTCGTGACATTGAACAGGAGGCAGTGATCAAAACCATCCCCAAGAAAAAGAAATGCAAAAAGGCAAAACGGTTGTCTAAGGAGGTCTTACAAATAGCTGAGAAGAGAAAGGCAAAGGAGAAAAGCAAAGATATACCCATTTGAATGCAGAGTTCCAATGCAGATAAGAAAGCCTTCCTCAGTGATCAATGCAAAGAAATAAAGGAAAACAATAGAATGGGAAAGACTAGAGATCTCGTCAAGAAAACTAGAGATACCAAGGGAACATTTCATGCAAAGATGGGCACAATAAAGATCAGAAATGGTATGGACCTAACAGAAGCAGAAGACATTAAGAAGAGGTGGCAAGAATACACAGAAGAACTGTACAAAAAAGATCTTCACAACCCAGATAACCACGATGGTGTGATCACTCACCTAGAGCCAGACATCCTGGAATGTGAAAAGTGAGCCTTAGGAAGCATCACTATGAACAAAGCTAGCAGAGGTGATGGAATTCCAGTTGAGCTATTTAAAATCCTGAAAGATGATGCTGTGAAAGTGTTGCACTCAACATGCCAGCAAATTTGGAAAACTCAGCAGTGGCCACAGGACTGGAAAAGGTCAGTTTCATTTTAATCCCAAAGAAAGGCAATGCCAAAGAATGCTCAAACTACTGCACAGTTGCACTCATCTCACATGCTAGCAAAATAATTCTCAAAATTTTCCAAGCCAGGTTTCAACAGTACGTGAACCATCAACTTCCAGATGTTCAAGCTGGCTTTAGAAAAGGCAGAGGAACCAGAGATCAAAATGCCAACATCTCTTGGATCATTGAAAAAGCAAGAGAGCTTTTTATAAGCAGGAGAGCTTTCAGTACTAGATCACCTGACCTGTGTCCTGAGAAATCTGTATGCAGGTCAAAAAGCACCAGTTAGAACTGGACATGAAACAACAGACTGGTTCCAAATTGGGAAAGGATATATCAAGGCTGTATATTGTCGTCCTGCTTATTTAACTTGTATGCAGAGTACATCATGAGAAATGCTGGACTGGATGAAGCACAAGCTGGAATCAGGATTGCCTGAAGAAATATCAGTAACCTCAGTTATGCAGATGACACCACCCTTATGGCAGAAAGTAAAGAACTAAAGAACCTCTTGATGAAAGTGAAAGAGGAGAGTGAAAAAGCTGGCTTAAAACTCAACATTCATAAAACTAAGATCATGGCGTCTGGTCCCATCACTTCATGGCAAATAGATGGGGAAACAGTAGAAACAGTGGCTGACTTTATTTTTTTGGCTCCAAAATCACTGCAGATGGTGACTGCAACCATGAGCTTAAAAGATGTTTGCTCCTTGGAAGAAAAGTTATGACCAACCTAGACAGCTTATTAAAAAACAGAGACATTACTTTGCCAACAAAGATCCATCTAAAGCTATGGTTTTTCCAGTAGTCATGTATGAATGTGAGAGTTGGACCATAAAGAAAGCTGAGTGCTGAAGAATTGATGCTTTTGAACTGTGGTGTTGGAGAAGACTCTTGAGAGTCCCCTGGACTGCAAGGAGATCCAACCTGTCAATCCTAAAGGAAACCAGTCCTGAATATTCATTGGAAGGACTGAAGCTGAAACTGTAATACTGATGCGAAGAACTGACTCATTTAAAAAGACCCTGATGCTGGGAAAGATCGAAGGTGGAAGGAGAAGGGGACGACAGAGGATGAGATGGTTGGATGGCATCACTGACTCAAGGGACGTGAGTGTGAGTAAACTCTGGGAGTTGGTGATGGACCAGGAGGCCTGGCATGCTGCAGTCCATGGGGTCGCAAAGAGTCGGGTACGACTAACTGAAGTGAATTGTCATTATAATAAGAGGAGACGCTTGTTGATTGCTTACTCATGGTAGACCCTGTGTGTGATGTGTCATGATGCTTGCAACTTTGTGAGGCCCCTTTTTTTTCCTGTGAAACTGCAGCCCAGAAAGGTTTAGGGGTTCACCTAACAGAGGATGGAACTGGAATTCCAGACTCTGACCCCGAAGCTTGCTTACTTAAACCAGGCATCATAATAACCTCTGTCTCATTGTTTGTGTAACCTCAGTTTTGAAGCACTTATTAAATGCCAGCCTCTGTGAGAAGTGTGTTAACAAAATCACTATGATCAAGGCACTATTTTAGCCCAATTATTTGTGATGAGAGTGGTACAGAGGGCAGTCTATATCATAGCCACTCCAGGGAGCAAGCTTGCAAATACTGTCTGGCCAAATCCTGACTGTGGGCTTGATGAACCCAGTTCATGATCTCTGGGTGGCTCTGCTCTGCTCCTGAACCTGTGTGCTTGTGTCTAACTTGCCAATCTGGGGGATGGGTAAAAAGAATAGCACTTCACAGGTTTGATTTGTTTTCTTTTTAATCAGAAAGGATGAGCACCTTCTCGCTTTTCTAAGCACTGTCTGATCCTGTCTTTGTTCTTTGTTGCTCAGTTGCTCGTTTGTTTACGAGTCTGTGCAACCCCGTGGATTGCAGCACGCCAGGCTTCCCTGTTGCTCACCGTCTCCCGGAGTTTGCTCAGACTTCTATCTGTTGAGGTGATGACGCCATCCAGCCATCGCATCCTCTGTTGTCCCCTCTGTTCTTGCTGGTCTTCAAATCAGACGGCTTCCTTCCTCTTCGTGTACCTGTCATTCAGAGGCCCTGACTCCCTGACTGGGGTGTGATGTGTTTGCTTGGATTCACATGGGCAGAGTGCAGTGAACAGTCCATTCCACGTGTTCTGGTAGGGCCACGGTTCTCAGTTATGTTTCTTTAACAAAATTAAATGGAGTAACAATTTTATTGCTGGTTGCAATAGCAACCAGCCTTGTTCATTTGGAATGAATGGCTGTGCTTCCTTATAATTCCATTTACCTGGGAAGATTTATATCAGTCAGGAGAGGGGATGTTATGCCATGGTAACGAACAATTCCCCAAAACAAACAGCTCGGTGGTTTTCACAGCATCGTTGAGCTCTGCCTCTGTGGGTCAGCGGGTGGTTCCTGCTGTCTGTAATTTCTCAGAGGCCCAGCCTGGGAGGGGCTGCAGTTCATTTCAGGGTCTCCACGATCTTAGAAGCAGGGAAGGAAAACCCACTGGGCCTTGAAGTTGGCTTCTAAAGCTTGTCCCGGGAGTGACACATCATGCCACTCAGCTCACTGGCCAGGGTAGGTCATGGTGCCCACACCAGTGTTCAGAAGGGTGGAGAAATGAGATCCTGCTGATGTACAGCCCCAGGGTGTGGCGGGGGGTGGACAGACACTTGTGGGTCCCAGGGGACCCCTAGGGAGCAGCAGCCCATCTTCTGCACCTCGAGCAGCAGAAGCCCTGAGACTGTGCTGAGCGGAAGTGAGACTGTGGCGTCAACAGCAGAAGCTCGGCCTGGCGGATGTGGCAGGTGAGGCCAGAGCTGGTCCTCCTCTGGGATTGGGGAGAAAGCCTGGGACCCAAGTATCGAGGGGCCAGCCAGTGAGTGGGCCACAGACATGGTTTCCTAAAAGCCTTGTCGTCAGGATTGGCCAGTTCACACCTGTTGAACCTGGGTGGTGCGTTCCGATTCCACGTGCTTTCCTGCGTGCTCGAAAGTCATCAGATGAGCTCTTTCCTGTGTGTTTCCCACGGTCGTTTTCTCTCTGCCTCAGCACCACGTCAGTTCTCACCTGCTGTCACAGCACGTTTTGCCAGGTCACTGCCTCAATTTTTTTTTTTTAGACACGAGCACATTAAAAGACACTGGTTGGCTTTCCCTTTCTTTTAAGTCATCCAACTCTTACAAATAATATTTGAAGTTATTTCTTGATTATCTCGAGATGGTGTTTTTTTTTTTTTCCTTTAGAGATAGTTTTATTGATTTTGAGAGTTCAGTTTGCTCTGTGCTTCTGGTGGAAAATGTCATTTTCCTTTTTTCCCTTGACCTCCCGCATAGCCTCAGTGTGTGTTTTAGAGGTGAGATCGTTTTCCTTGCTTCTAGAAAGTAAGCTGTCACGGGCCTGAGACCACACAGCTCTGACACACGTCGGGTGATGTTCCTGTGAGCTGTCTGCCTTGGGAGAGGTCACTGTGCAGAGAGAGGTTTCGAGAACAGCAGAGGAAGAAGGCAGATCCGGCCCCATATGGCTCACACAGCTCACCCCGGGCGAGGATGGTGCTTAGCGCCACGCTGCCAGTCAGCGACACGTGGAACCCGACGGAGCACAGCTCCACGGGCACCCTGCCCTGGGGCGGGGGACTCTCCTGCCTCCCTGAGCAGGTGCTGAGCTGAGTCCAGTGAGAACATCATTCAGGGCAGAGCTGGTGGGGAGCAGCGCGGGGCAGGCAGGGGCCTCCGGTGGACCTGTGTTGTTAGAAAGTTTGAAGCCAAAGCATTGAGAGGTGGGCCCAGCGAATCAGGTGTGAGTCCGCCATCGAGGCCTTCTTGAGCGGCTTTGTGAGAAGCGTGGACTTCACCCTGTCAGCTTTCAGTAAATATTTGTATGAGTCATGTGGATTGTTCCACGGGAAGGGGAGACATTTGGTGTATAAGGCTGAGTCACGAGGACCCACCCAGCGCTCTCGAAGTGGCCACTCGATGCCGTGAAGAGCAGCATGGACCTGCCCCCAGGAGGGAGGCGCCCTGTTAGGAGGAAGTCCACCCACCGTATTTCTCAGGCGGAGCAAACGCCCAGGAATGCCCTAGCGCAGACCAGGCCCACAGTCCTGGCTTCCCAGGTGGCGCTAGTGTAAGGAACCTGCCTGCCAGTGCAGGAGCCGCAAGAGACGGGAGTTCGAGCCCTGGGTAGGGAAGATCCCCTGGAGGAAGGCGTGGCATCCCTCTCCAGTATTCTTGCCTGGAGAGTCCCACGGACAGAGGAGCCTTGTGGGCTACCATCTATGGAGCCAGAAAGAGCTGGACACTGAACGATTTAGCACGCACACAGGCCCATGTCCTGCTGGAGGAGGCCTGCTTGGGGCGGGGAGGGGGAGGGGGACTGTCATTCCACACCAGCAGGGATCTGACTTCCTCCTGTGGAACTTCCTGGCGAAGACGCCGGGAATCCTGGCCTAGAAGCACACAGCTCCCCATCTCTGCTGGGCACCCCAACCCCCCCGACCCCCTGAACTGCACTTAGAACACGCAGCCGTGAAGCGCAGCTGGGAGGTTGATGGGAAACGCAGGCCTTCCGCGGCTCACACACAGGGCTCTTCTCCGGAACGGGGAGGTCTGTGTTCTGCTCGGTCGCAGGTGTAGACTGGAGGCTTCCCCAGACAGAAGCACGCGGCTTCACAGGAAGCTGGCCTGATGGAGACAGAGGCCCTTTGAAGGGAACGCATGTATGGGGTGCTCTGTGACCGACTCTTTGTGACACCATGGACTGAAGCTCACCAGGCTCCTCTGTCCATGGGATTTTCTAGGCAAGAACGCTGGAGTGGGTTGCGATTTCCTTCTCCGTTGAAGGGACACAGGGTCACCCTCACTCTCGAAACCACATCCTGCCTCCCCTCCAGCGATGCTGGGGGCTCCCGCAGCCCCGTCTCCCTGACGCTGGCTCGTGGCCCTGGACCCTGAGCCCTCCCGAGCCGTCCCTGTGTCTCCCTGTCTGCTCACATCCTGCCTCTTACACCCATGCCGTGGCCTGCTGGGGTCTTCCCGGCCTTGGGGGATGCGTGCCCCGCTGTCTGCGTCACCGCCTTCTTCCTCACATGCGTCTCCTCTTGTTTTCCAGGCTCTGCAGAGTAACCTGAGGTACTCCCTGTTGCCCAGACGACTCGTCATCAGCAAGAGATTAGCCCAGTGCCTGCATCCCGCCTTGCCCAGTGGCGTGCACTTAAAAGCCCTAGAAACCTATGAGATCATCTTTAAGATCGTGGGGACCAAATGGCTGGCCAAGGATTTGTTCCTGTACAGGTAATGCTAGCTGCACCCACCACTTCCCTCTTCTAGTCCTTAAGGAATCCATGTTTCAGTTCGCCAGAGCAGAAAAGTATGCTGCTGCCGCCGCTAAGTCGCATCAGTCGTGTCTGACTCTGTGCAACCCCATGGACAGAAGCCTACCAGGCTCCCCTGTCCACAGGATTCTCCAGGCAAGAATACTGGAGTGGGTTGCCATTTCCTCCTCCAAGAAAAGGATGAACAAGGCGAAATACAAAGGGATGCGTCAGTTCGCCATGAAGCCGTCCATCAGGAGGTTCCCCCAGGGCCCGCCCTCCGGAGTTGGTCCTCCCTGACTTTTCCCCATGAGCTGAAACGCACTGTGTGCACGCTGCCTGTGGCCTGCCCCCTGCCCACACTGCCCCCCGTCCCGTGACGGCTGGGCACCTCTGTCACCAGCATAGACGGCTGTCTGGCTGGCCGGCCCCTCTGGAAACCCCCTGCGGCTGGCCAATCCCTTGGAGCTTCTGAGCAGGCCTCTCATTTTCCGTCCTCTCCCTGTTTTCTTTGTCCCAAAGCTGCGGGCTGTTCCCGCTTCTGGCGTACGCAGCCATGTCGGTGAGACCCGTGCTGCTCGGCTTGTACGAGAAGTATTTCCTCCCGCTGCAGAAGCTGCTCCTCCCGAGCCTCCAGGCCTTTGTCGTCGGCCTGCTGCCCGGCCTGGAGGAGGGCTCGGAGATCTATGACAGGTGGGTGTCGGCCAGAGCCCAGGGCCGCCCGCCCTGGGTGCTGGGGTGCCTGCTTGTGTTTTATTCCGCTGCTTTGTGAGAAATGGGGGAGACGTGCAGAGAAGACCTCGGAAGCAGGGTAGGTGTAAAAGTCAGGCTGGCGTTCACCTTTCTGTGGTATCTCTGCCTGATGAAGTACTGCGTGCCCCTTTGAATTTTACCACGTTTCCAGGTGAGGGTTGGGAGGTGAGAAAGTTCCCCAGAGTCTCTCGGTCTGTGGGTGGCGGGGGATGGGGTTCTGCCTCTTACGTGTCAGGTTCTGAGGGTCTCCCTCCTTCTCTATACTTGTGAACGTGAAAGCCTTTGTCGCTCAGTCACGTGCGAGAGGAACTTACAGACTGGAGCCTGGCAGGCTCCTCTGTCCATGGGGATTTTCCAGGCCAAGAATATTGGAGGGGTTTGCCATGCCCTCTTCCAGGGGATCTTCCCGACCCAGGGATCAAGCCCAGGTCTCCAGCATTGCAGGCAGATTCTTTACTGTCTGAGCTACCAGGGAAGCCCATTGTTTACTAGGCTGCTTCCCAATAAAAGAGCAAGCCTGGGTTTCACTGATGGGTAGGGCTCGGCTTGATGAGTTTCAAGCACCTTGAAGAAATTCGGCAAGCTCACAGGCACAGAAGTTCATGCAATGGTGTTCATTTGTTTTTATTTATTTATTTTGGTTGGAGGCTAATTACAATATTGTGGTGGTTTTGGTCACTGCTTAGGATGGTAAAGAATCCACCAATAATATGGGAGACCTGGGTTCTATCCCTGGGTTACGAAGATCCCCTGGAGAAGGGAACGGCTACCCACTCCAGTATTCTGTTCTGGAGAATTCCATGGACTGTATAATCCATGGTGTCGCAAAGAGTCAAACACGACTGAGTGTCTTTCACTTTCACTAGGAATGGGCGAGAGGATTTATCCATTCGGACCACGGCATGTACACAGAGAATCGTTTCTGGAGAATCATAGTATGAAAACTTAACTTCCAGGGTGTGAACTGTTCTGAGTGATGCCACAGTGATGAGCCTCTGTTCACAGGACCTGTTTCCAGTGCCCACGTGCAGCTGGCCAGAAGGTCTAGAAACCTGCACGCTTGCACAAGTTTCCATGTGATGACCCAAAGCCCTGCTCAAATCTTCCCCACACCAGAGACCCCAGCCGTGCCGCCTTTGCCTTATGGTGTTGACTGTGGCAGGGGGTGTCAGGGGGCATGGAGTGGAAGCATGGAATCCATCCTGGGCCCACTCAGAGTGCACCCCTCAAGGAAACCAAATAATCAGAACGTTTGCAGGATGGTGGCTGGTGACCCAGGGTGCGTTAAAGTCACGTGCATCCATCCTGGCGTTTGATGTGCATTTGGGCTGTTTGAGGCTTCCACTCAGAGCGGGCGGTGGCCCTCTACCTCCCCATGGGGAATCCACCTCGGTGACGTGCTAAGTCACTAGCATCCACTTCCCTTGGAGGCAGGGTCCGTCTCCTTGCTATTTTAAACCTAGCACCATGCCCTGAGAAGCCAGGTGGGCCTGTGGGTTCAGGAAGAGTCAGGGTCACATGGAGTTAACAAGCCAACCTTCACCCGACTCTGCTCTTGACTCCTAGCCCCAGGCTCTTTCTAGAAGTTCTGGTCCATTCATGTTTTCCTAATAGATGTTTACTGTAAATGCTCCCCCCACGCCCCCATCATCTAAAGATGAGCACTTCAGCTCCCACAGTGTAAGGCAATTTTTTTTTTAACCTGTAAGAATGAATCACACCAGAAACCTGTCAGTAGTCAGGGTGTTGTCATATATTCTTCCGGCTGATCAATGAATGTTCATTTGAACAGTTGCTCCAGCCGATGAACACAAGCGTTTTCTCCTAATATTATGATTTCTCAACGTTCAACGAGCGAGCTGAGTAAAGCTCCATGAGTCATGGGGTACGCGTGGCTGTGACACAAAGCCCGACCCGGTGTCTTCGGCACTCAGGGGTACGAGCGACCAGCCTTCCGAGGTGAAGGCTGAGGCAGGGTTGTATGGTCTCTGAGCACAGGCATGTGGGCACAGCTATCAGGTGACTGCATGTATCCAGGTCAGTTTGAGAGGGTTCCTTCCTAACCTGCTCAAGAATTGAGTCAGACACCCCCCACCCCCAGACCCTCTGCAGAGTATCTGCAGAGGGTCTGGGGGTGGGGCAGTCACGATGTCCGAGCCGGTGGAAAATGCTGAGGGGTGAGTGAGTGAGCGCGTTGGGGCTGCTGAGTCATGGATTTCGTGGAGGCGGGAATAGTTCCTGGTCTCTGCTTGTCAGTGAACCATAAGGCAATGGAGATTTTGGCCGGCATTTGGTCTCGTTATTCACCCTGCCTTTCTAATAACCCTTTGATGTCTGCAAACCACTCCCGCCCAGGATCCCTCTTGTAAAGTGCACAGAAGTGCCCATGTGGCTTGCTGTGAGTTGCTGTACGAGGAAGACAGGATTCGTGGTTGGGGGTGGATACTAAACCCCTGCTCCAAGGAGATGGAAGAGAAGTGGGAAGTTTTCAGTGGTTGGAAAGCAGGCAAAACGCGGCTCCCCAGACATGACCCTTGAACTCAGTGGTTCTCAGCCTAGGGTGGCTCTAGCCCCCGAGGGACCCTTGGCAGTACCTGAGTACATTTTTTAGGAGTTACACCAGGGTGGGGTGGGTGCTACTGGCATCTAGTGGGTAGAGGTGAGGGGTGTTCCTGAACATCCCAGGATGCACACGATTGCCCCCACTGCAAAGGAGGGCCCAGCCCCAGGGGTCCACATGGTACAGGGTGAGAAACCCTGATTTAAATGGCAGTGGGCGAATCTTCATTGGCCTCTCTTCTGGCCAAGGCCAGCACCAAGCTGATGAAGCCCTGCTGGTCCTAGAGTTTTCTCCCCCTTGTTCATTCACTAAGTTGCATCCAACTTTTTGCAGCTCCAACCCCACACACCAGGCCTTCCTGTCCCTCACTATCTCCCAGAGTTGGCATAAGTTTGCATCCATTGAATCAGTGATGCCATCCAATCATCTCGTCCTCTGCCACCCTCTTCTCTTCGGCCTTCAATCTTTCCCAGCATCAGAGTCTTTTCCAGTGAACCAGCTGTTCGCATCAGGTGGCAAAGTGGTGCAGCATCAATGTCAGCATCAGTCCTTCCGCCGAGTATTCAGGGTTGATTTCCCTGTTCTCTCGTGTATACTTGATGTGATGTTGCAGGGCGCTGTTGTTATTGCCCTGCTGGTTCAGATGGTCACGGCCCCAGGCTGTTTGGTCTCATGACAGTTCAGCTTCCACGAGGGTCCATTTAGCAACTGACCACGTGGCCAGAGTCAGGAAGTGCCCAGGGCCCACGGCACACAGCCCGCCTTCCTCACTGGCGGTCAGTTGGGTAGAAGGAATGAGTTACTTGCGTTCACAGAGGACAGAAAGCAGCAGCTAAGGTGACTGAGGAAGGGGTTAGGGGATGGTGTATGTATTTGGTTTTATTAACTGTCGATTTTAAATACAGAAGATTTCCATTCTGGATGCTAAACCATGCACACTTATTTTGGAACTTCACAGTTAAGGTGATAAATGAGTAATTATTTAGTAGACAGTTAATTAGCCTTTTTTTCCCCCTGAAAGCTCAGTTGGTAAAGAATCCACCTGCAATGCAGGAGACCCTGGTTCGATTTGTGGGTTGGGAAGATCCGCTGGAGAAGGGATAGACTACCCACTCCAGTATTCTTGGGCTTCCCTTGTGACTCAGCTGGTAAAGAATCCGCCTACAATGCGGGAGACCTGGGTTTGACCCCTGGGTCGGGAAGATCCCCTGGAGAAGGAAAAGGCTACCCACTCCAGTATTCTGGCCTGGAGAATTCCATGGACTATACAGTCCATGGGGTTGCAAAGAGTCGGACACAACTGAGTGACTTTGACTTTAGCTTTTAACCCCAGTTATTCCCCGGTGGCTCAGATGTTAAAGCGTCTGCCTGGAATGCGGGAGACCCGGGTTTGATCCCTGGGTTGGGAAGATCCCATGGAGAAGGAAATGGCAACCCACTCCAGTACTCTTGCCTGGAGAACCCCACGGAGGGAGGAGCCTGGTAGGCTACAGTCCATGCGGTTGCAAAGAGTCGGACACGACTGGGTGACTTCACTACACGGTCACTATCTCGCTCTTCACTGTGCTCTCCATAGAAGTTTTGCTGTTCAGTTGCTCAGTTATGTCTAACACTTTTATGACACCATGGACTGTAGCCCTCTAGGCTCCTGTCCACGGGATTCTCCAGGCAAGAATAGTGGAGTGGGTTGTCGTTCCCTTCTCCAGGGGATTCACTATCTCGCTCTTCCCTGTGCTCTCCATAGAAGTTTTGCTGTTCAGTTGCTCAGTTATGTCTAACACTTTTATGACACCATGGACTGTAGCCCTCTAGGCTCCTGTCCACGGGATTCTCCAGGCAAGAATAGTGGAGTGGGTTGTCGTTCCCTTCTCCAGGGGATTCTCCTGACCCAGGGATCAAATCTGCCTCTCCTGCATTGGCAGGCAGATTCTTTACCACTGGCACCACCTAGGAAACCCCCCTCCATGGCTGAGTCCTTTCGTAATTACTTGTTTTTCTGACCTGTAACATCATTTCAATTTTTAATGTCCATTCATTTTTAAGGTAAAATTTTTATTTTTATATTAAACTGCTTCTTTAATGTGAAAGTCATTCAGTCTTGTCTGACTCTTTGCGAGCCCGTAGACTGTACAGTACATGGAATTCTCCAGGCCAGAATCCTGGAGTGGGTAGCCTTGCCCTTCTTCGGGGGATCTTCCTAACCCAGGGATTGAACCCAGGTCTCTTGCATTGCAGGTGGGTTCTTTACCAGCTGAGCCACCAGGGAAGCCCGTTTCTTTAATAAAGAAAACTGGGCAGTGTTCTCTGAATGTTGAAGAAGGGATAGAGTAAGTGGCATTCCTCAGGCTCTTGGACGGTGGAACCCCCTCTCCCGTGGCCAGTGTTCCCTGAAACGTGCTTTGGGGCTACGCTTTTGTAAGCAAGGGGCAGGAGACAGCAGTGTCCACGCTCTACTGTTTGCGATGGGTTTTAGCTTGGCGTCGGTCTTGTGTGATAGGGACCCTGGAGAGAGGAGCTCTCCGGGGGCTTCCTGGATTAATCTGCTGCTGTGGGAATGTCTTCCTAGCTCAGGACCATCCTGTGCGTCCACTGTGTCCACAGGGACCCATCTGCCCAGCTTACCGCAACTGCAGCTGCTGAACGGTGCTTCTACCCCAAACTAGCGCTTTTGGTGGTTTTCAGAGCTCGGCAGAGAGAAGCTGTATTTGTTGGCTCAGCCCTGATAGAAGGCTGATCAATACCTTTAGCCACTAAACCATTCTGAGTCCTTCTAAGCATTTGGCTGTTACTGATGCTTCTTCATTTTTTTTTCCTCTGCATCATTTGCTACGGGTATTTTATGAGTCAAAAAGGTTCATGCTAGGGTTAAGGAAAACAATTACTTTTTGATGTTGAAAGGTAGTAGACTTTTTTTGTACGAAATGTTTAAATATATACTGAGCAAGCTGAACTTGGGCAAACTCCGGGAGATGGTGAGGGACAGGGAGGCCTGGTGTGCTGCGGTCTGTGGGGTCACAAAGAGTCAGACGTGACTTAGCGGCTGAACACCAGAGCAAGCTGCGTGCAGCGTGGGTCACAGTGAAGTGAAGAGTGGCGTTCATCTGACAGTCTTCTGGAGGGCAGCCGCGTGTCATACGCTCATCTGGGCACTGGGGAGGGTCAGCTAGGAGAAGAGACCTGTGAGGAGTGTATATTCAAGAGACGCTCACGTAGTTTCACCCCTTTTCTCCGCCACAGCTGAGAGATGACATGCACAGGGCTTTCATTAGTCCCAGGCTGCACTGCCAAGAAGTAGACACGGATTGCTGATTCCAGAATGCCACTGCTTTATTCTGGGCTTGTCCTTCTGTCTCCTCCCTCCCCCCGTAGTCGATGCAAATAGGAAGCATATGAAAGATGGACTCATTTTAGATTTCAAGTCAGACCCCCTCCTTAAGTGAAATCCTTCGTGGGAGCTGCCTCCACTATAATAAGTGCCGTCACCGGGCCCACAAGCTGTGTTTTCACAGTTGGCAGAAAAGAGCCCCGCTAGACGCAGGTGCTCCCCAAGCGGAGAGGGGCCTGCCTCGGTCCATGTCTGTGGAAAAACAAGCTCACACCCCCCAATGCTGCTTCTCTCCGAGGAGGTCCATCTAAGTTCTGATGCAGTGTCATGGCATCCCGGGTAAAGATGAGATCTGAATCCAGGTGGGTGGTCCACAGGAGGGCTTCCCGCAGTGGGAGCCGAGGTGTGGAGGTGCTGGGGCCAGAGTGTCGGGAAAACGGCCCCAGACCTTCTAGACTGTGCCATGGGGTGGGAGGCCAGGCAACACCTGTCCCCAGTATCTCTGAAGCCCAGTGTCAGGTGCTCAGGTCAAGGATGTCTTTATCGCTGAGTGAGTGAGTGACAGTCGCTAAGTCGTGTCCGACTCTTTGTGACCCCATGGACTGTAGCCCGCCAGGTTCCTGTGTCCGTGGGATTCTCCAGGCAGGAATACTGGAGTGGGTTCCCATTTCCTTCTCCAGGGGATCTTCCCNTGTCAGGTGCTCAGGTCAAGGATGTCTTTATCGCTGAGTGAGTGAGTGACAGTCGCTCAGTCGTGTCCGACCCTTTGTGACCCCATGGACTGTAGCCCGCCAGGTTCCTGTGTCCGTGGGATTCTCCAGGCAGGAATACTGGAGTGGGTTCCCATTTCCTTCTCCAGGGGATCTTCCCGACCCAGGGATTGAACACAAGTCTCCTGCATTGCAGCCGGATTCTTTACCATCTGAGCCACTACGGAAGTCTTTATCGTTACTTAGATCTTTAATCAGTCGGGTCAGCCTTTTGTTTTTTTCCCACACTTTAATGACTCCTCGTGCTTTTATACAGGGAGGCCGGTCTGCTCATCTCCTTGGGGCAGTAGGCCTGCCTCCCACAAGCACGGTGACATCTGTGGTGAGGCCAGAGGTGGAGACGGATCTCTGTGCCCCGAGGGGGACACGACCGGTCAGACGCTGCCCCTCGGCCAAGATGTGGCCCGTCTCGGTGACACGTTTGTCCTAGCAAATTCAGTTTTCAGTGACAGCTGGCGGGCAGACAGACAGACACCAAAGGGGCAGACGGCGGCTCAGAATGAGGGAGGTGGCGTTCCCCTGGCCTGCGGGGAGCGCCCTGACGCTGTGCTCTCCCATCCTAGGACGGACGCGCTGCTCCTGAGGCTGTCCCTGGTGGTCGGCAGGGAGGTCTTCTACGCCGCCCTCTGGGGGTGTGTCCTGGCCAGCCCGTCCATCCGGCTGCCCGCCTCGCTCTTCGTGGTGGGCCACATCAACCGGAGCGCGCCCGGCCGGGAGCAGAAGTACATGCTGGGGACTGACTACCAGCTCACGGTGGGTGCCCCGGGCCTGGCAGGGGGAGATGTGTATAAGAATGGTCTCTGACACCAGCATCACGTGTGTGTTCACACCTGAGCAGGGCCCTTCAGCAATACAGGTGGCTCCTGAGAGCCCCCAGCTGGGGGTTTGCTGTTGAGCCGCAGCCGTGTTTTCAGCCCCCGCCCCTGCTACCTCCGTCTCGCTGACTGCTGACCACCGCTGGCAAACAGGCTCCCACCTCCGGCTCGTGCCCTCCTCTCCCTCTGGCTGATCGCACACCTAGGTTGTCCAGGTTCCTCAGGGGTCTGTCCGCAAGCCTTCTTCCCTGGAGGTGACCTGCCTTCTCATGACCTTGAAAACTGGGAATTTCTCAGATCTGTTGTCTTTTTCTCCCCAAACTTCTCCAGTTCTCCAGGCCAGAATACTGCAGTGGGTAGCCTTTAAGAGATCCCCTTCTCCAGGGGATCTCCCAACCCAGGGATGGAACTCAGATCTCAAATGGCAGGTGGATTCTCTACCAGCTGAGCCACCAGGAAAGCCCAAGAATTGTGGAGTGGGTAGCTGATCCCTTCTCCAGGGATCTTCCCGACCCAGGAATGGAACCGGGGTCTCTTGCCTTGCAGGCAGATTCTTTACCAACTGAGCTATCAGGGAAACACTCCCAAACCTCAGTTCAGTTCAGTTGTCTTTCAGTTGTGTCCGACTCTTTGAGACCCCATGGACTGCAGCACGTCAGGCTTCCCTGTCCATCACCAACTCCCAGAGCTTGCTCAAACTCATGTCCGTTGAGTCGGTGATGCCAGCCAACCATCTCATTCTCTGTCATCCCCTTCTCCTCCAGCCTTCCATCTTCCCCAGCATCAGGGTCTTTTCCAGTAAGTCAGTTCTTCACATCAGGTGGCCAAAGTATTGGAGTTTCAGCTTCAGCGTCAGTCCTTGCAATGAATATTCAGAACTGATTTCCTTTAGGATGGACTGATTGGATCTCCCTGAAGTCAAGGGACTCTGAAGAGTCTTCTCTAACACCACAGTTCAAAAGCGTCAATACCACTCTGAGTCAAATCAGTTCTCCCAAACTTAAGGCTTGTTTAATGGCTTGCAGTCTATTGCCACCTAGTGGTGGACCTCGCTTCAAACCGAAAATGGTCAAAGCTGATTTCATCGTTAAGACAGTGGGCAGCGATTCCTTACCCCTCTGAATCCATTCCTCTTTGCACCGTGGAAGTAACAGATCTCCCTGTGGGGCTCTCCGAGGAAGAGAGTGATGAAGGGACGTCGTCCAATGCTTGGACAGAGGAGACCCTCACAGACACACTCCCTCCTCCTCTGCCCCGTCAGCACACCACTGTGTCTCTTCCTCCGTTTTCACCTCCCTGCTTCGGCTCCTTCGGTCTTGTTCCCAGACCACCATGTAATTTTCCAACTGATTTCTCCCCATCTCTTCCCTCTCCCATCCAGTGCTTTTTTGCTTGCTGTGAGACTTCACTTTGCTGAAGCATGGCATTGCCTAGATCTTTTCTGTGCTTGAAAAATTACCTGCTGCCAGCTGATGAAGTCCATCCTCAGGAGCGCCCTGATGGTCTGCTCCCGGTCGCCCAGAGGCCTGACTCTCCCCTCCCGGCTGTCTGTGCTCCCAGAGCTTGCTGCCCCTCCTGGCCTGGCAAGTCTGTGATGCCGTCTTTGCTCGAGCTGGTCCCTCCCTCGTCCTGCACTCACTGCCCGTCTCTTCTCTCCCATCTCAGCGTCTGCCCTGGCTGTCTTTCAAGCTCAGCTTCCCCACAAAGCTTCGCTGTTCCCCCAGATGAAAGATCTCGCCCTCTCCTCGTCCCAGTTCTCACAGCTTTTTGTTAAAACTCTTCTCATGGCTGGTTTTCTATCGGGCAGCTGTAGCACATCTATCTGTACTCAGAAAGGACCCTCAAAATCCGCCCTGAATTTGTTTGGAGTCCATTTGGCTGAATGTCATTGGAGTTTTAGTATAGTCGAAGGTCCCTGTTGGAACCTAAAAACGTTTCTTTCTGGGATTGTAGGATCTGAGGTCTTAGAGCCTGGCCACGCGGTCCAAGCCTCTCCACTTCTGAAATCAAACAGTGCCGTCTTTCCCACGACACAGAGGCCCCCCTAGCGTCTGGAGCTAGAACCAAGTTTCCCATATTTACACCATGTTGTTCTGTTCCACATGACGTTAACACAATGGTTTCAAGATGACCAGGGAAAGTTGTTTTCATTTTTACGATTAAAAAGAATAGCTGCAAATGATGCTAAATGTCTTGGGCATGAAATGTTCACGGCGTTTTGTCCTTTGCAGATAAAGTCCTTATGTGCATCCCTGTTGGACTCAAACGTGCTGGTGCAAAGAAATAACCTGGAGATTGTCCTGTTCTTCTTCCCATTTTATACCTGTCTGGTGAGCAGTCTGTGTTTTTCCAGGGGCCGTGCTGGTTTTCTCGGAGGCCGTGGGGTAGGCGGGAAAGACCCGGGCTGTCTCGTCAGGAGGGCGGGGCAGGGGCTCAGTGACCACTGTCCACGTTCAGCTCATTTCTGTGCGGGTGGTGTTTCCATAGCAGAATCGAGTAGCTTCTCCCCTGGGCAGCGTGTGAAGAACCCACCCCTTTTGAGAACCCTCTCTTTAAGATAAAGCTTTGTAGGCTGCTGAAGAGGGTCCACATGTCAGAAGGCCAGCAGTTTACCGTGTCATCACCTAGCGGTAAAGTCTCTTCCATCCTCCTCCTAGGATTCCAGCGAGAGAGCCATCCCCCTGCTCAGGTCCGACATTGTGCGTGTCCTCTCAGCTGCCACTCAGACCCTCCTGAGACGGGATATGTCTCTGAACAGAAGGCTTTACGCGTGGTTACTTGGTAGGTAGGGGCTGGAGAGCCAGAGGGAAGGTGCTGATTTGGGGAGTAAGTTCTGATCTTGGTGATGCATTTCTGAATGTCATCAGTGTAGGGAGACAGCACGCAGACCGAACTGTCAGCTGGTCAGCAGAGCTCTGCTGTCTAGCCTGCAGCTTTGGTTGTTTTGCAGTCAGTACATAAAATACAGGGAAGTAACAGGATTTTCTGGAGAAGGAGATGGCAACCCACTGCAGTGTTCTTGCCTGGGAAATCCCATGGACAGAGGAGCCTGGCAGGCTACAGTTGTCCATGGGGTTGCAAAGAGTCGGACATGACCGAGCAACTGAGCGATGAGATTTGTAAAATGTTAACTGAATTCCATTTTAAGAAACTTGAAAGACCACAAAATAACGGTGGCTAGGCCTTATTCAGGTAGAAGCCTGCTGCTGTGGAGAAGTTTCATGGGATAAGGCTGTGTGTGAGAAAACCCAGAAACGTGGGAACATGGTCAAGGAAGGTTTTGTCTGGATGGGAACACCTGTGGCTTTGATGTGTTTGGGGAGGTATTTGGGGAGGTAAGTCATCAGATGACTTACCATCTGACGGCTCAGATGGTAAAGAATCTTTCTGCAGTGCAGATGACCCGGGTTTCATCCCTGGGTCGGGAAGATTCCCCTGGAGAAGGGACTAGCTGCCCACTCCAGTCATCTTGCCTGGAGAATTCCATGGACAAAGGAGCCTGGAGGGCTACAGTCCATGGGGCCGCAAGGAGTCAGACACGACTGAGCGACGCACGCTTTCCCTTTCTTTGGGTGACTTTGGGAGCGCCCGAGAACCCTGGCTCATGTCTCTGCGTGCTTCTTTTCTTGTGGACAGACTGTACAGCTGCAGGAAAAGAGCCCTTGACTGTCGGTTGAAAGGCTTCATGGGGACAAGTTCAGGAGATCACAGGGCCTAAAAGGCAGCACTTTCTGAATGTTGCAGACTCCCAAGTTCATGTCCTTAAGAGAAGATGGTGTACAGAGGGCCTGTGAGAGGACTCCAGAGCTTCTCTTTTAAGGCTTTGTTTTTCTAGAGCAGTTTTGGGCACAGCAAAACTAAGAGGAAGGTATGGAGAGTTCCCATCTAGCCCTCCTCCCCGAAATGCATGCGGGCCTCCCCATAACCAGCATCTCCCAGCGGAGCGGCACGTTTATCATAGTCGAGGGACCTACACCAATACATCATCATCACCACAGGCCTCCCACCCCATTTATTCCCACTCAGTGCTGTGCATTCTGTGGCTTTAGACAAAGGTCTGTAATAATGCACGTCTCCCGTTAGAGTGTCAGCCGGAGGATTTTCACTGGCCTGAAAAGCCTCTGCTTCTCGGCTGTTTTTCTTTTTAACCCTCGTGGTGCCCAGTCGCTCAGTCGTGTCTGACTCTTTGCAACCCCATGGACTGCAGCCCGCCAGCCACCTCTGTCCATGGGATTCTCCAGGCAAGAATACTGGAGTGGGTTGCCATGTCCTCCTCCAGGGGATCTTCCCGACCCAGGAATCAAACTCACGTCTCCTGCTTGGCAGGTGGATTCTTTACCACTGTGCCACCTGGCACATCAATGTCAGAAAGTCCTCTTAACCCTTTCTTCCCCTGGTTATAAAACTTTCAGAAGTCATAGCATGGAAGCTTATGAAGGATCTCCAGAGGGATATTTACAGACTCTTTAAACATTTTTTTTTGTTAAAAGGATGATTTTCTCAAATGCACAGCTCCCTCCCAGAGGGGCTCAGCACCTTGTCTGTAGGGAGGACCTGGGACCCAAGCTCAGTAACAGCTTCTACTTGTATAAGCCATGACCCCAGGAGTCCAGACTCTCTGCTTAGAAAGATGCTGTGCCTTGCCCTAAGGACCTTAGAGACTTAGCCACGGCTCAGGGAGGGCATACAGATGGGAATACCTTGATTTCTCATACTGCTGTACAAGTAAGCACCAGTTTTCACAAATGATAGGCATTCTGTTTGATTCTCATAATCATACTTGTAAGACAGGATGAATTCTTGGGATAAACTCAACTGAGGCCTATTGAGATGGAATTCTGCCTGTCTGATCCCTGGCACACCACTGTCAGAAAGACAGGACTTGGTTTTGCTGAATCTGATTTTTTATTTCTGTTGGAGGTGTTCTGTTTTTTGAGATACCAGAGCATAAGACCTTTGCACTATAAGATGTACTCTAAACGTGTAAATTTCTCTACATCTCGTGGTTCTTGTTCTTTTATAGGTTCAGATATTAAAGGAAATACCATCGTGCCCAAATCTGAAGTCTCAAATGTTTATGAAGACCAGTCCGTGTATTTTTTTGAGAAATACTCCAAGGATCTTTTAGTTGAGGTAAAGGAGCGTTTCTGGAAAGGGGATCCCAATCAGGACCTTTCTAATTGTGGTTTTTCAGTGGGGTTCCTTGTGGGACCTCAGAGTAGACATGTGGCCCATTCCTTCATACGCAGTTGGGGAAAATCCAGGTGTGGTCATCCCCTGGAATCCACAGGGAGTGATTCCAGCCCTTCCCGCATACCCCCCCTGTGGATACCAAACTCCACAGATGCTTAAGTCCCTTGTATATAACACAGCCTGAACGGTGGCTAGGCCTTATTCAGGTAGAAGCCTGCTGCTGTGGAGAAGTTTCATGGGATAAGGCTGTGTGTGAGAAAACCCAGAAACGTGGGAACATGGTCAAGGAAGGTTTTGTCTGGATGGGAACACCTGTGGCTTTGATGTGTTTGGGGAGGTATTTGGGGAGGTAAGTCATCAGATGACTTACCATCTGACGGCTCAGATGGTAAAGAATCTTTCTGCAGTGCAGATGACCCGGGTTTCATCCCTGGGTCGGGAAGATTCCCCTGGAGAAGGGACTAGCTGCCCACTCCAGTCATCTTGCCTGGAGAATTCCATGGACAAAGGAGCCTGGAGGGCTACAGTCCATGGGGCCGCAAGGAGTCAGACACGACTGAGCGACGCACGCTTTCCCTTTCTTTGGGTGACTTTGGGAGCGCCCGAGAACCCTGGCTCATGTCTCTGCGTGCTTCTTTTCTTGTGGACAGACTGTACAGCTGCAGGAAAAGAGCCCTTGACTGTCGGTTGAAAGGCTTCATGGGGACAAGTTCAGGAGATCACAGGGCCTAAAAGGCAGCACTTTCTGAATGTTGCAGACTCCCAAGTTCATGTCCTTAAGAGAAGATGGTGTACAGAGGGCCTGTGAGAGGACTCCAGAGCTTCTCTTTTAAGGCTTTGTTTTTCTAGAGCAGTTTTGGGCACAGCAAAACTAAGAGGAAGGTATGGAGAGTTCCCATCTAGCCCTCCTCCCCGAAATGCATGCGGGCCTCCCCATAACCAGCATCTCCCAGCGGAGCGGCACGTTTATCATAGTCGAGGGACCTACACCAATACATCATCATCACCACAGGCCTCCCACCCCATTTATTCCCACTCAGTGCTGTGCATTCTGTGGCTTTAGACAAAGGTCTGTAATAATGCACGTCTCCCGTTAGAGTGTCACCCGGAGGATTTTCACTGGCCTGAAAAGCCTCTGCTTCTCGGCTGTTTTTCTTTTTAACCCTCGTGGTGCCCAGTCGCTCAGTCGTGTCTGACTCTTTGCAACCCCATGGACTGCAGCCCGCCAGCCACCTCTGTCCATGGGATTCTCCAGGCAAGAATACTGGAGTGGGTTGCCATGTCTTCCTCCAGGGGATCTTCCCGACCCAGGAATCAAACTCACGTCTCCTGCTTGGCAGGTGGATTCTTTACCACTGTGCCACCTGGCACATCAATGTCAGAAAGTCCTCTTAACCCTTTCTTCCCCTGGTTATAAAACTTTCAGAAGTCATAGCATGGAAGCTTATGAAGGATCTCCAGAGGGATATTTACAGACTCTTTAAACATTTTTTTTTGTTAAAAGGATGATTTTCTCAAATGCACAGCTCCCTCCCAGAGGGGCTCAGCACCTTGTCTGTAGGGAGGACCTGGGACCCAAGCTCAGTAACAGCTTCTACTTGTATAAGCCATGACCCCAGGAGTCCAGACTCTCTGCTTAGAAAGATGCTGTGCCTTGCCCTAAGGACCTTAGAGACTTAGCCACGGCTCAGGGAGGGCATACAGATGGGAATACCTTGATTTCTCATACTGCTGTACAAGTAAGCACCAGTTTTCACAAATGATAGGCATTCTGTTTGATTCTCATAATCATACTTGTAAGACAGGATGAATTCTTGGGATAAACTCAACTGAGGCCTATTGAGATGGAATTCTGCCTGTCTGATCCCTGGCACACCACTGTCAGAAAGACAGGACTTGGTTTTGCTGAATCTGATTTTTTATTTCTGTTGGAGGTGTTCTGTTTTTTGAGATACCAGAGCATAAGACCTTTGCACTATAAGATGTACTCTAAACGTGTAAATTTCTCTACATCTCGTGGTTCTTGTTCTTTTATAGGTTCAGATATTAAAGGAAATACCATCGTGCCCAAATCTGAAGTCTCAAATGTTTATGAAGACCAGTCCGTGTATTTTTTTGAGAAATACTCCAAGGATCTTTTAGTTGAGGTAAAGGAGCGTTTCTGGAAAGGGGATCCCAATCAGGACCTTTCTAATTGTGGTTTTTCAGTGGGGTTCCTTGTGGGACCTCAGAGTAGACATGTGGCCCATTCCTTCATACGCAGTTGGGGAAAATCCAGGTGTGGTCATCCCCTGGAATCCACAGGGAGTGATTCCAGCCCTTCCCGCATACCCCCCCTGTGGATACCAAACTCCACAGATGCTTAAGTCCCTTGTATATAACACAGCCTGGTGTTTGCATGCAACATATGCTCATCCTCTCGTGCACCGTAACTCATCACTACATGTGATACCACCTCTAGATGATTTGTGACATAAATGCTATGTAAATATGTTGCAGAACTCAGTGTAAATGCTATATAAGTAGTTGCCAATGCATGGCAAGCTCAGGTTTTGCCTTTGGGAACTTTCTGGAATTTTTTTCCCCCCAAATATTTGCAATCTGTGGATGACTGAATCCGAGGCTGCAAGACCCATGGTACGGTGGGCCACGGGTTCTCATCTCGTGGTGTGTGACTGCTTTTACTTCTATCCCAGAATATTTAACAACTAGGACAACCCGTGATGTCACTCTGAGACAGCTGATTCTTTTTTTTTAATTGTAAGCTAATTACTTTACAATATTGTGGTGGTTTTTACCATACGTTGACATGAATCAGCCACGGGTGTACATGTATTTGCCATCCTGAACCCCTCTCCCACCTCCCTCCCCACCCCATCCCTCTAGGTCATCCCAGTGCACCAGCCCTGAGCACCCTGTCTCATGCCTTGAACCTGGACTGGCGATCTGTTTCACATATGGTAGTATACATGTTTCAATGCTATTCTCAAATCACCCCACCTTTGCCTTCTCCCACAGAGTCTAAAAGTCTGTTCTTTACATCTGTGTCTCTTTTGAAAGACAGCTGATTCTTAAGTAGGTTGATAAGGAGTCCAGGGCCCTCAAAGAGAAAGGGACAAACCTTTTTTTTTTTTTCCTACATTCCTTCATCTTAGTCACGTAAGACATTTTTTTTCCTTAAACTCTGAGTTGTTATGACAACAATCTATTTCTTCTAAGACTAACTTTCTTTAAACCCAGAGCTAATGATTACACAACAAAACAACTCTTGGTCAAGGGTCTGTTTTTCCTTAAACTCTATCAGTTCAGTTCAGTTGCTCAGTCATGTCCAACTCTTTGCGACCCCATGAATTGCAGCACACCAGGCCTCCTTGTCCATCACCAACTCCTGGAGTTTACCCAAACTCATGTCCATCGAGTCAGTGATGCCATCCAGCCATCTCATTCTCTGTCATCCCCTTGTTCTCCTGCCCCCAATCCCTCCCAGCATCAGGGTCTTTTCCAGTGACTCAACTCTTCGCAGCAGGTGGCAAAGTATTGGAGTTTCAGCTTCAGCATCAGTCCTTCCAATGAACACCCAGGACTGATCTCCTTTAGGATAGACTGGTTCGATCTCCTTGCAGTCCAAGGGACTCTCAAGAGTCTTCTCCAACACCACAGTTCAAAAGCATCAATTCTTACTGGCTTTAGGTGAGTGATCACACCATTGTGATTATCTGGGTTGTAAAGATCTTTTTTGTACAGTTCTTCTGTGTAGTCGTGCCACCTCTTCTTAATATCTTCTGCTTCTGTTAGGTCCATACCATTTCTGTCCTTTATCGAGCCCATCTTTGCATGAAATGTTTGTTCCCTTGGTATCTCTAATTTTCTTGAAGAGGTCTCTAGTCTTTCCCATTCTGTTGTTTTCCTCTATTTCTTTGCATTGATCGCTGAGGAAGGCTTTCTTATCTCTCCTTGCTATCCTTTGGAACTCTGCATTCAAATGGGAATATCTTTCCTTTTCTCCTTTGCTTAAACTCTATACTAATAATTATATAGCAACAATGTATCCTGCTCAAGTACATGTTTCTCCTCCTTAAGAACCTTCTGAGTCATCCTGTTATCTTAAGAGATATGTTGTGGGAATGGGTCTGGTAAGACCTTTCTACTGTTAGTAAGCAACTGAGAAAGTATATAAATCCCCATCTGAACTCCACCCTCTTCTGATGTCTAGTCAGAAGCGTTTCTCTGTCCACTTTTCACCATAATAAAACTTTTGCTGCACAAAGCTCTGAGTGACTGAAGCCAAGTCTCTGGTCCCAAAGCAAAACCCTCTCCTTTGGAGACTCCGAATCCAACACCATTCACCATAAGCCATCAACACTATACTGTATATAATACCCTAATGTGTGGCTTTTTTTAAAAAAAAAAACAGGGTCTGGCTGAGATCCTACACCAGAAGTTCCCTGACATCGACGTAGAGGAGCGCCACCACGGGTACCTGAAGCCTTTCCGCATCCTCGTCAGTCTGCTCGACAAGCCGGAAATAGGTAACGCTAGACGTGCCCTACCAGCGTGTGCCCAAGGTGGACTCCCTGCTGAGCGGGAGTTAAATATCGGTGAGGCGCAATCACCCCATTGTTTGGTAGTGCTTTAGTTGCCAACTCGGGTCCGACTCTGGCGACCCCGTGGACTGCAGCCGGCCAGGCTCCTCCATCCACGGGATTTTCCAGGCAAGAACAGTGGAGTGGGTTGCCATTGCCTTCTCCAGGGGATCTTCCCGACCCACGAATCGAACCCAGGTCTCCTGCATTGAAGGCAGGTCTCCTGCGTTGCCGGCAGATTCTTTGCCGACTGAGCTACAAGGGGAGCCACCGCACCATTTAGAATACGGTTTAATCTTTGTGAAATTTCAGAATCTCGAGGGACTTCAGGCATGCTCTGTGCTTCAGTTTTCACTGTTTGCTGCTGCTGCTAAGTCGCTTTGGTCGTGTCCAACTCTCTGTGATCACACGTTCTGTAGGACTGTAGCCCACCAGGCTCCCCTGTCCATGGGATTCTCCAGGCGCGGATACTGGAGTGGGTTGCCATATCCTTCTCCAGGAGATCTTTCCAACCCTGGGATCGAACAGGGGTCTCTCACCTTTGCAGGCAGTTTCTTCTGAAACTTTTTGCACAATTACTTCAATTTTTATTTTAGGAAAATACCTTTGAGCTGTTATGCTCCTTGGAACACATGCCTGCAGGGCATGTACAATACTGACTTTGTGAGAATGTGTCTTCAGTAAATGGCTTTGGTTGTATTCTCAAGAAAACAGGGGACCCTTCTCCATGTTCTCGTCTTGGGAGTCCAGACAAGCTCCCTCTGCCGTGTAGGCCTCAGTCTTTTCCTCTGTCATGTGAAGGGGGGTCTGATTTCGGAGAGACAGCAGTGAGTGGTAACTTGAAGCGAGATCTTAGACCCCTGCCCAGGAATTGAACCTGGGTATCCTGGATGAAAGCCAGGAATCCTGGCCACTAGTCCAGCAAGGGCTAGAGGCGAGAAGCAAAATTCCACTGGCCCTTGCCCCCACTGTAAAATACACTTGTCAAAGAAGCAAAAGCTGTAAAAACAAAGTTTATTATTAGAGACTGAGAACGACAAGTAGGAGACCACGCAGAGAAACAGTTTGTGAAGACGGAAGGAAGGCAGAAACAGGGCCTCCCGATGGCGCAGTGGTAAAGAATCTGCCTGCAGATCGAGGTTCGATCCCTGGGTCCGGAAGATCCCCTGGAGAAGGAAATGGCAATCCACTCCAGTATTCTTGCCTGGAAATCCCGTGGACAGAGGAGCCTGGTGGACCACAGTCCAGGGGGTCGTAAAGAGTCGGGCACGACTAAGCGTGCACACGGCAGGTCCACTGGTAAGGCAGAGAAAGGGTGTGGGTGTCCCGTCTAGTGAGGAGAGCAGCAGAGAGATGGTTAAATCACCTGTATAGAGCAGTTCCTCCGGGTCTCTGCTTTTGGCCAGTTACCTGATTTCTTTTCCCACACCCGACGAGCCCGAGGACCCTCCCCGACATGTGTGTGCAACTTTTTCCCAAGATGGATTCCAGCCCAAAGGCCAACAGTGGGGAGGCTTAGCATTACCTGTTATGGGATGGTGCCCCTCCTCTTTTGACCCCCCAAGGAGCCTTCCTGTGCCGTGTCTCCCTTGCCCCACGGAGGGGGAAATACTTGAACTCATGATCTTTACGCAAATGGAGTTCAGCCCCCCTGTCCCTGCCCATGGCTATGTCTTAAAACAGGAAGGAAGCCTGGCTCTTTACCCTGTTTCTGTTATTCCTGTTTTGAAGTGCAAACAGGAGGCTAATGGTAAATATCCAGCCTCCAGCCCACCTGCCTCCTTTCCTCAAGAAATGTAAACAGGAGTCTGGTTGTAAACGCCCTGCCCGGAACCCATCTGTCTCAGGCCTCAGGTTAAACTCGACTCTGGGTCGGGAAGGCTCCCCCTTGACGCACTGTGGTTCTCTGGGCGTCGAACAGGAAAATGGCCTTCTCTCTCCCTTGCTTTAAAAAATATAAGAAACTGCTCCAGTGTCCATTCACCCTGAGAAATCAGCACCTCACGCCTTGAACAGCATCACCAGCCAGGAAAGCCCTTCTTCTGCCCTGGATTCAGTCTCAATGGCGTCCTCTGTGTCGTCTGCTCAGGGTGGCCCGCTGCTCGGGCGCTGTTTGCAGACAACAGGAGCAGAGAAGGTTAGCGAAGTTCCTCTCGGTCAGGCGTCAGGACGGAGACCTTTCCTTGATGCTTTCAGAGACAGGTGTGAGGCATCTGTGCAGCCGGGGAGGTGCTAACCTCTAGGCAAATAAAAGGAAACGTAGGCTTCTGATCAAGTTAGAAGGGAGACTGCAGTCCTAATGTGTCCTACCTGTTGTTAATAATAACAGTGACATTGAGGGGCAATCACTTTGTGCTTCATTAATATTTGTTGTTGTTCAGTCACTCCGTCGTGTCTCTTTGTGACCGCATGAACTGAAGCACACCAGGCTTCCCTGTCCTTCACTATCTCCAGGAGCTTGCTCAGACTCATGTCCATCGAGTCAGTGATGCCATCCAACCATCTCATCCTCTGTCGACCCCTTCTCCCCCTGCCTTCAATCTTTCCCTGCACCAGGGTCTTTTCCAGTGAGTTGGCTCTTTGCATCAGGTGGCTGAAATATTAGAGCTTCAACATCAGTGCTTCCAATGAATATCCAGGGTTGATCTCCTTTAGGATGAACTGGTTGGATCTCCTTGCAGTCCAAGGGACTCTCGAGTCTTCCAACACCACAGTTCAGAAGCATCAATTCTTTAGCATTCGGCCTTCTTTATGGTCCAGCTCTCACATCCATACATCCCTGGTGGCTCAGACAGTAAAGAATCTGCCTGCAGTGCAGAAGACCCACGTTTGACCCCTCAGTCTGGAAGATCCCCTGGAGAAGGGAATGGATATCCACTCCAGTGTTCTTGCCTGAAGAATTCCATGGACAGAGGAGCCTAGCAGGCTACAGACCAACTCAAAGAGCTGGACATGACTGAGCGACTAACACACATCATTAATATACATCCATGCATACATCATACCTCCAAAAACCCTGAGTAACTTTTCTGACTACACATATTCTGCAGATGGAGACTAGGGTGGGGCAAGTCTGAGTCATTTTCCAGGGCCCACCGGGGAGCTGGGACTGAAACTCTGGAGTCTGTCTGACTGCAGAACCTGACCTCTGTTTGTCAGAACGATGCTCCTTACTTGATGACCCTCGGATGGCCCATCCCCAACATGTTAACTCCTGTAACGCAGATGGACTTGGGTGCATGACAGGTGCAGCTCTGGTTGCTCCTGATCAAATTCAAAGCACAAGGCTTGTGTGTCTCCAGGCTCCAGCCTTGGGGATGGGTGTTTTATGTCAAGGCCTTGACCTGGGTCAAGTGAGTGTTGAACTAACTTGGGCTCCAGGTTGTATTTTCTGGAATGGGATGAATGATGGGCTTCTGCCCCATCCCAGAAGTCGAATTTGTCTCTCTGATAATTTAGTTTCCCATTGAAAGGCACACGTGAAGGGCAGAGGAGCAGATTGATACTGTAGACTGGAAGGCATAAGACGGTCAGTCTTATCTGTGCTTTGGCTACCAGGCATTAGCCAGTTTCTCATTTCTCCTTGAATGTCAACAACTTTCCTTCACTAGTAAAAACCATTTGGGTTGGGAAGATCCTCTGGATTAGGAAATGGCAACCCACTCCAGTATTCGTGCCTGCAAAATTCCATGATCAGAGGAACCTGGCAGGCTGCGGTCCAGGGGGTTCACAAAGACCCAACAAGACTGAGCACACACACAGTTTTACGCTGTAGATAAAATACAACCTGGGGCTTATTGTGAAAAGGGGGCCTTTGCCTTTGGGACCGTAAGAGATGAGCTTATTTGCTTATGCTTTGTTGACAGAGCTTCTGTCTTCTCTGCTGTGTTCATTCCTCTGATTACAAGGGTGGGAAGCCACGCCCTTCCATGAGGCCTGCTGGTTGGTGCTCAAGGAGCAGAAATGTCCAGTCGCTTCCCACCTGCCTGACTGGCAGGGTCCAGTTCTCTTGTGCCATCTTAAGCTTTTCTGGGTTGGTTATTTCTCTTGTGTCATTCTAGCTCATCATTAAAAGTATTCAGAATAGAAAATTGCCCTTCTCTGTTGGGGTTTATGTAGAGGGACTGTCTCTGGCTGGGCAGTTTCTGTGCTCTTAATATTCATCCCCTGCCTCCACCTGGGAGAATCCACCTAGGCTAGTTACTCAGCCTCAGTCGCCTCATCCATAATCAGGACAGCATACCTCATTACATACCTGGTTCTTTGGCTGTTGTAAAGATTAAATAAGTTAATAGTTACAGAATGCTCAGAATAGTGGCCAGCACATAGTAAGCCCTACAAAAATGTTCCCTTGGACACCAAGATCAAACCAGTCAATCCTAAGGGAAATCAACTCTGAATATTCATTGGAAGATCTGATGCTGAAGCTCCAATACTTTGGCCACCTGACGCAAAGCAGTGACTCATTGGAAAAGACCCCGATGCTGGGAAAGATTGAGGGCAGGAGGAGAAGGGGACGATACAGGATGAGATGGTTGTTTGGCATCAGTGACTCAGTGGACATGAGTTTGAGTAAATTCCGGAGGATAGTGAAGGACGGGGTAGCCTGGTGTGCTGTAGTCCACGGGGTCACAAAGAGTTGGACATGACTGAGTGACTGAACAACAACAAAAATGGTCTTCGTGGATGTTATTCCCCCAACTAAAGTTGTGATTTTCACAACCAAAGTTAAGTTTCTATACATTTGACTATACAAATTATCTGTGTTTATGGAGTTACTCATGATATGTTTTACACATTTGTCATTTGTTGGTTTAAAAATGGATTTTTTAAAAATATTGATATTTTATTTCTTATTTACTCATTCATTCATTTGTTTGGCCATTTTCTTTTTAATTGCAGGGCCTCAAGTTGTTGAGAATTTGTTTCTCGAAGTCATCCGGGCATTTTATTCTTACTGCAGAGATGCTCTTGGCTCTGATCTTAAACTTAGCTACACTCAGAGTGGAAATTCGGTGATAAGGTAGGGGTGTGGCTTTCAAATTCACTCTTCCTCCCTCCCTAATGTTGCATTTTTTTCTGTTTGCCATCCACTGTGATGGAGGTGTAGCAGGTCAAGCCACTCCTTAAGATAACTTTTGCTCTTAAATCAGTCAACCGGAATCAACTTTTCCCTGTTGAATGCTGAGAAGGTTACAAGGAGTTTGATCTTATCTCTGCCCCATCCTGGGAAGTACAGACTGTGTTTTTGGCAGAGTGTGAGAAGTTGTTCAACAAAGGCAGCTGGGTCTAGTGTACAAGTGTGAGTTACTGGGAGGAGGGCAGGCAGGAGGTGGGGTCAGGAAGTGGGGCCGGTGGGTGTGAGTCTTCAGGAGACAAGTCAGAGGGCAAGGAGGGGCCCCAGGGGCTCATGCTCTAGGGCCCGAAGGCACAGCGAGTGGGGTTTGGGAGACGGCGGACAAGGCAATAACTTACACAGTGTGTAGTTATCCATCAGCCCTGTGTCTCGTTCTGTTTTTGTTCTTTTCAAGGTAGGGTGCGTGCTAAGTCGCTTCAGCTGTGTCCGACTCTATGCACCCCTGTGGACTGCAGCCCGCCAGGCTCCTCTGTCCCTGGGGTTCTTCAGGCAAGAATACTGGAGTTGGTGGTCAAGCCCTTCTCCAGGGGATCTTCCTGACCCAGGAATTGAACCCCTATCTCCTACCTCTTCCTTTTTCCTTTATTCTTAATGTAATTTCCTTTTTCCCTGATGTGGCATTGGTCTACTGAAAATTTAGGACTTCCCAGGTGGCTCAGTGGTAAAGAACCTGCCTGCCAATGCAGGAGATGCAGCTTCATTCCCTGAGTGGGGAAGGTGCCCTGGAGGAGGGCATGACGACCCACTCCAGTATTCTTGCCTGGAGCATCCCAAGGATAGAGGAACCTGGCGGGCTACAATCCACGGGGTTTGCGAAGAGTCAGACACAACTGAATGCACACACACAAGTATTGAAAATTGAAATCTATTAGATTTTTCTGGTTATTAACTGTAAGTATACCAAGAGTCTTTGGTGTTTGTTTTTTTCCTCAAAGAATGAGAGTGGTTTACGTTTTCCTGAATATGAAAGTAATACATGTTCATGGTAGAATGTACCAATATCTGAAAGTATCGAGAAAAAAAAGATACCATCCATAATCCCACCACCCTTCTGAGAAAAACATAAAACATTCCAGACTTTCAATGCATAAGTATATAGCTGCCTATCTTTTGTTTTTAAGCTGAAGTTACAGTAACTGTTCAGTTGCCTGTTTTTTGTATGTGTGTGTGTGTTTTTTTTTTACTGGTTGCTTGGTGCTAAATGTTGGAGTGATGCACTGCAAAAGGGAACAAGGAAAGTTGTGACTGATGGAAACACCCTACATCTTTTTTCTTTTTTTAATTTAAATTTTATTTTTCATTTTTTTGCTTTACAATACTGTATTGGTTTTGCCATACATTGACATGAATCCACCACAGGTGTTCATGAGTTCCCAACCCTGAACCCCCCTCCCACCACCCTCCCCATATCATCTCTCTGGGTCATCCCAGTGCACCAGCCCCAAGCACCCTGTATCCTGTATCAAACCTAGACTAGTGATTCATTTCTTACATGATAGTGTACATGTTTCAATGCCATTCTCCCAAATCATCCCACCCTCTCCCTCTCCCACAGAGTCCAAAAGTCTGTTCTTTACATCTGTGTCTCTTTTGCTGTCTCACATATAGGGTTATCATTACCATCTTTCTAAATTCCATATATATGTGTTAGTATATTGTATTGGTATTTTTCTTTCTGGCTTATTCACTCTGTATAATAGGCTCCAGTTTCATCCACCTCATTAGAACTGATTCAAATGTATTCTTTTTAATGGCTGAGTAATACTCCATTGTGTATATGTACCACAGCTTTCTTATCCATTCATCTGCTGATGGACATCTAGGTTGCTTCCATGTCCTGGCTATTATAAACAGTGCTGCGATGAACACTGGGGTACACGTGTCTCTTTCAATTCTGGTTTCCTCGGTGTGTATGCCCAGCAGTTATGACTGGCTCTACAGTGTTCTCCTATGGAGGATAATGGTTGCCTTAGAGTCCTTAGTAAGGAGCTGTCACTTACTTAAAAAATTCTGACTAATCGATCAATCTTTTATTGACTTTTGGGTGGTTTCTACTTTTTTCAATCTTTTAAATGACGTTCTCATAATTCCCTTATGTGTACATCTTTGTGTGCTTGTACAAGGATTTCTATAGCATAAGTCCCTAGAATAAATTCCCTGAGTTACAGAAGATGTGCATTTAAATGTTAGCCAAATTTCTCTCCTAAATGGCTGTACTATGTTATTTTACCAATAGAGTATGTAATTACCAATAGTTGGACTTAAGCCGGTTTTCCATATCACATTCTTTTTTCAGTAGCTCTTAAGCTTACATCTAAGGGAATGTATACATACTATTTAGGATGGCATGTGCTTGCTCTTCCCTTGTAAGAACAGTAATATTTTATCTATGACCAAGTTTGTCAGCCTCTCCAGAAATGTCATAAAAGATTGAAACAGGTTTATTCACACACTGCACCCCAAGTGAATGAATGGTACAATGAATTTGTGTTTTTCAGACATGGTATTCCCGTAATACAGCATTTTTCATAGATATATTTATAAGTATCCCTCTTCCTTTACAGTGCAATAAAAGAAAACAGAAACGCCTCTGAGATTGTTAAGACAGTGAATTTGCTGATCACGTCCCTGAGCTCAGACTTCCTCTGGGATTACATGACAAGGTGTTTCGAGGACTGTTTCAGGTAAGCCTCCAGTTCAGGCTTTATAAACGTGGGAAGGGATTGATGCTGTCACGGTTTTTCATAGCTGCTCATTCTGGTCAGGTCATACTCAACAGCTAATACTGGGATGATCTCTGCTGAGTACATGATTGGATTCACTTAAACTCATAATAGAATTAAGAACGTTGCCATTGAGAGGGTTCACACGATGCTGATGGTTCCTTCAGTTCAGTGCAGTCGCTCAGTCATGTCCGACTCTTTGCGACCCTAGGAATCGCAGCACGCCAGGCCTCCCTGCCCATCACCAACTCC
>SJYT01035553.1:6837-24989 GCA_006410635.1 Cephalophus harveyi
ATGTGAGAGTTGGACTGTGAAGAAGGCTGAGCGCCGAAGAATTGATGCTTTTGGACTGTGGTGTTGGAGAAGACTCTTGAGAGTCCCTTGGACTGCAAGGAGATCCAACCAGTCCATTCTGAAGGAGATCAGCCCTGGGATTTCTTTGGAAGGAATGATGCTATTTTATGTTACTCCTTGTATTTTATTTGCCATATGTGGGATGCTTGGTTAAAAAAGCTCCCCGACCCCTATGGTGGAATTGGTGATCAGTACTTTTTAAGAGTTCTTTATATATTCTTGATGATTTAAACTATTATTGAATATATGCTTGGCAATTTTTTTGTATTATAGTGTACACTGTTTTTTCACTGCTGAGGATGGTTTACTGCACGATATTTGATAATTAGGATGTGTGCAATTTACCTCTTTTTATTTTGTTGGCTTGCGCTTTTGGTGTGTATCTGATAAATCATTGGCGAATCCACTGTGAAGAATCACTTTTAGGTTATCTATACGAAATTGTGAATGCTAGGGAAACTTATTGTGATAATCGTTTCACAGTATACATATCAGTTGATATTTTCTCTGTACCTTAAACTTACGCAATGATATTTGTCATTGTAAGAGTTGCTTATACAACCCCCTTTATGTCACTGTTTAAAGAGTTGGGTTTAGAAAGGGGAAATAAATAAAACACGTTGGATAAAAGAAACAATAACGCAGTTTATGATCATTTAAAGTGTCTTGCTCTTAAAAGGCTGTGGTTAGTGACCCAAATGATCACATCCCTTAAGTCCTCCATCTCAGACACCCAGGTACTGACCCTGAGTTTGTTGCACTGAGCACTATGCGAAGTTTGCTGTTTTGAAGGGTATGAGTAGGGAATAGCCCATTTCTACCCAGGCAGAGTTTTGTATTTGCAATATAGAGACTAGTCCCATTCTTGTTTCTTAAAACTGCCCAAGTCCCCAGATCCCTGAATTTCTTCAGCCTCACTAGCAGGATCTGAGCACAACATGCTGTGAAAAACAGGTTTTTATTGAGAATAAGCCCTTTCAGTCTTAAGAGGAAGTATCTTGGCTTCCGACAGAAGTTGAAGCTTTTACCTGAGCAGTGTTACAGAGGGTAACTTAATGCTGTCAGGGTAACAGGCCCCGCCCCCTCGCGCCCCGCCCCTTCCAGGAACTCTGCGCACAGCGGGTGCTCGCCCCGCCCCTGGTCGGAAGCCGCGGCTCTAATACCAACAGCCCTTTCACGCGGAGCCGGAAGTTGGAGAGCGCGGAGCCGAGGTCCCCGAGCGGCGCCTAAGCGTCCTTCTAGAGTAAGTTTGCAGAGCTCGCCACCCCTCCAGTCCCCAGCTCCGCGCCCGCTCACTCGTCCTCATGGTGTGGGAATTGCCAGCGACCTGAAAACCCTGGCACCCGGTGCTCGGCCCCGAAGAAACGCTGCCGCTGCCGTTGCGGCCCAGTTACCTTTTCGTTTGGGTTTTAAGTGTTGCTGATGCGGTTTCGGCCCTCGGTGCGCGTAGACACCGCCTCTGGCGACATTTTCCTGCTTAAAACCCTTGTTTACCTCTGGCCTCGCCCAGTAAAGCCCTCTCTCGCGAGTTGGAGTCGCGCCCGCCGCGTCGCCTTCTCGACCGCTGGAGGCAGAGCCCAGATAGGCCGCGCGCCCGCTCCCCGGTCCGGGATTCTGGAGAGGCCGGCCCGCTCCCGAGCCCCCTCCCTCCCAGCGCCTCTGTCCTCGCGTCTCCTGAGGCCGGTCCTTCTGCCCCGCAGCAGCCCCCTTTCCTGTCAGCCCGTCCCCTCACCCCGCATAGGGTAGGTGACCTGGGCCAGCCATGTGGCCAGTGCTGTTCCATGCCCAGTTCAACTCGGGGGAAAAGGTGCTCTTCCGGTCCAGGGGCGTCTCGTTCTGTCGCCCACTCAGTAAATTCAGGAGGCAGGAGGATCAGGAGAAGCAGAGTCAGAAGGACTGAGAGACATAACTGAAACTGAGGAGAAAAGCATCAGGGAGAACCAATGGGAACACTGAGAATGGCTGAGAGATTTGCAAAGGGATAGTCAAGTCAAAGAGGTTAAGCCTTGATAATAGCCAAATGAGTAAAACAGAGAAGTATTAATAAGTTAGAAAGCCAGATCTCCAGGGATTGGAAAACAGCATAGGGAGAACTGCCCCGTGTCAGTGATGGGAGCGGGGAGGCGAAGGGCGATGAGGGACGTCAGAGGTGGAGAGTCCCTAACTGGGTTTTGGCCGGGTTTGAGTCCAGGCCTCGTGGGTTAGAGTCCCGAGTTGTGTTTTCACTCGGTTGGAGTCCCGCCACAAGGGTTCAAGTCTCAATCTGAGGTGGCCGGTTTTCTGGTGTTGGCAGAGAAAGGTAAGGAGCAGAGGAAGAAAGGGCTGGAAGGAAGCATAGCACATGGCCTGCTAGAGAGTGGGGAAGAAGGGAGAGTCACAGGGAGAGAAGGGGAGTAACCTGGAGCGCAGAGAGGGAGCCGAAATGGGAGAAGAAAGAGGCAGACATAGGTATGGATTTTTGAAAGACTCAGGAAGGTTGGAGAGAGAGAGCATTTCTAGGGGGAACGAATTGCAGCAGCCTGGGACAGGACACGTGTGAGGGAGGAAATAGGACAGGCACAGCAGGAGAGCAGAGAGGGAGAAAAAGAGACACCGAGACCGAGATGAAATAGGGAGCTAGGTGAACAGAGGGGTAAGCTCGATCCAGGTGTGGCCAGTTGTTTGGATACACATTATTTTTTTGGATATACAGAGGAGGATGAGAATTTCAAAACTCCTGTCTGTAAGGCATGAGTCTTTTTATTATTACATGTGGCAAAAGATGACTTTCATTTGCAAACCCTGTTGAGCCTTGGGCAGTGGCTTGATTCACTGAGCTGTGAGTGACCCCCTTCCCTTGTCCTATCATAAGATAAGAGGTCAGGTAAGAAGAGACCTGGGGCAAGAAATGACTGACTCTAGAGTGTCACTCTGTGGTAGCTTTTTTTTTTTAATGAATTTTTTTGGCTGTGCTGTGCCATGCCTTCAGGAGTTGTGGCTCCCAGGTTCTAAAGCACAGGCTCAGTAGTTGTGCACAGGCTTAGTTGCTTGTACTTGTGGGATCTTCCTGAACCAAGGATGGAACCCATGTCCCCTGCATTGTCAGGCAGATTCTTATCCACTGTATCATTATTGGGTAGCATTTTTAAAGGGACACTTTTTTTTTAAAACGGATTCACATTTTCTCCTTTCTTTATGTATGGTGCTTTTTGTAGCTTGGAATAGGTCTTAATTCATTCAGTTTCTGTACTGATTTTTAACTTCAGAAGTAAGCTTTTTAGTTTCCAGTATTCTACTCTTATCATCCTTTTCTAAATATGGTTATTCTCCATATTTTTAAACTTTGACACCAGATTTTTAGATTAAAAATAATTCTGTTTTTTTTTTCTTCAAAATTTTTTCAGATTCATTCCTTGCCTGAGTGCTTTCTTCCCTTCATCTCATACGTTTGAAATTTTCTTTGGTAAGTAGTAAATCATCTTAGACTATTTTGTGCCGTACTTAGCAAAAGTGTTACCTTTTTTATCAGTTCTAATGAGGTCGATGAACCTAGAGTGTATTATACAGAGTGAAACAAGTCAGAAAGAGAAAGACAAATACTGTATATTAATGCATGTATATGGAATTTAGAAAGATGGTACCAGTGATCCTACATGCAGGGCAACAAAGGGAGACACAGATGTAAAGAACAGACTTTTGGACTCAGTGGGAGAAGCTGATGGTGGGATGATTTAAGAGAATAGCACTGAAACATGTAAATTACTGTAGGTAAAATAGAATGATCAGTGCAAGTTCAATGCAGGAAGCAGGGCACCCAAAGCCAGTGCTCTGGAACAACCCAGAGAGATCTGGTGAGGAGGGAGGTGGAAGAGGGTTCAGAATGGGGGGGGCTGCTTCTGCTGCTAAGTCGTGTCAGTCATATCTGACTCTCTGCAACCCCATAGACTGCCCAGCAGGCTCCTCTGTCCCTGGGATTCTCCAGGCAAGAATACTGGCGTGGGTTGCCATTTCATTCTCCAGTGCGTGAAAGTGAAGTCGCTCAGTCGTGTCTGACTCTTAGTCTCTTAGCGACCCCATGGACTGCAGCCTACTAGGCTCCACCATCCATGGGATTTTCCAGGCAAGAGTACTGGAGTGGGGTGCCATTATAGTCACTAGCAGTCTGTTAATGAAGGAAAGGAAGGTTTTAAAACTCAGAATGGCACCAGGTCCCTCATCCATAAAATGCATTTTGGGATAGTCTTGGCAGCAGATGATTCATCCCAGGCCATAAAATGATTAACTTGAATCTTGTAGAAGGGCAGATTACCATGCAAATAGTTTTGTTTACATAGTTTAGGGGAACAATATCTGAGTATAACATACTGTTTTGTGAAGTAGGTTCTCAGCCATTAGGCAAACCGACTTGAAGACAGAGTCTGGGATAAGTGCATAGTCCATTCACATAGCTTAAGACAACCATTTCCATAAGAAAAATGGATTGGTTAACTCAAGGTTTGAGACTAGTTAACCTCAGGTGAAACCAGGTGTCATTATGGCAACACGTATGTTAAAGAGAAACCTCCTTTTAAATTTGTATAGTGAAGAAAAAAAGTATCACTAATTTGTTAACTCCTGCCGCTTAAGAGAGATAAAAATGTCTGACACAGCCTGTTTCCTCCATTTGGAGACCCCTGGCCTTCCTGCCTGTTACCCTCTCAGTCCCCCCTTTTCTTTTAGAAGAATTATGTTGCCTAGAGAAAAGGGGCATCATTCTCGTTCCACAACTGCTTCTGAGCTGACAAGGGGTATTACCCTTAAATTGGTGAAGCAACATATTCTCCTAACCCTCATCCCGAAGATGTCTGATCCAGGGCCCCCAAATAGTCGTTGGAAGAAGCTGCAGCAGTTGCAGGAGTTTAAGGAACTATTGCAGGAAGGGGACCCCTTCCAGGGTCCGAAACTGAGTTCTTGTCTATCAGTCGGAAATGAATTGTCTGAGGAGACACATGTGCTGACAAAGCAAGAGATTTTATTTGGAAACGGCACCCGGGTGGAGAGCAGTAGGGTAAGAGAACCCAGGAGAACTGCTCTGCCACGTGGCTTGCAGTCTTGGGTTTTATGGTGATGAGATTAGTTTCCGGGTGGTCTTTGGCCAATCATTCTAATTCGGGGTTTTTCCTGGTGATGCGTGCATTGCTCAGCCAAGATGGATGCTAGCGAGAGAGATTCTGGGAAGTGGACAGACACTCGGTGTCTCCTTTGGACCTGTCCCGAACTCTTCAGGCTGGTGGTGGTTCATTAGTTCTGTATTCCTTGTCAGGATCTCCTGTCATATAACAACTCATGCAAATGGTTACTATGGTGCCTGACCAGCGTGGGCGGTTTCAGTGGGCTTCCCCTAACACAAGCATTTGTAACTTAAAAGCTTTCATGCAACTAGAAACAAATCCAGTTACACAGTTACAGATGCAGGGAGCAAACAGCAAAAACAAAACAATCAGAATTATTGTAAGTAAGATAGTTTTCCACCATGGAGCACTAGTTAACATCTCCCAAAATGAGGCAATTGAGGCTTCAGGAATATCCATAGCCCCAGTCCTCTTGTTCATGTGTTTAGTAAAATGAATAACATTAGTGCTCATATCAGGTATATATGTACAGCATTGGGTATGAATAATGGCACAAGTTCCTCCTTGAGCAGCTGTCAGAATATCTAAAGCCAATCTGTTTTGTAAAACCACCTTTCTAATTTGTGCTTGTTCAGCATTAAGAGCTGCATTAGCTTTTTGAGAATCTTGTAATGCCTGTTGAGTAAAATTAGTCAAAGATCCACTCGTACCATAACATCTGTAGTTCCCAAAGAGGAAACAAAGACTACAGCCAAATAATCATACCAGTGAAATACAGACCTTTCCCACAGAATTTTCAGTTCAGTTCAGTTCAGTCGCTCAGTCGTGTCTGACTCTTTGCGACCCCATGAATTGCAGCACACCAGGCCTCCCTGTTCATCACCAACTCCCGGAGGTCACTCAGACTCATGTCCATCGAGTCAGTGATGCCATCTAGCCATCTCATCCTCGGTCATCCCCTTCTCCTCCTGCCCCGAATCCCTCCCAGCATTAAAGTCTTTTCCAATGAGTCAAGTCTTCGCACGAGGTGGCCAAAGTACTGGAGTTTCAGCTTTAGCATCATTCCTTCCAAAGAAATCCCAGGGTTGATCTCCTTCAGAATGGACTGGTTGGATCTCCTTGCAGTCCAAGGGACTCTCAAGAGTCGTCTCCAACACCACAGTTCAAAAGCATCAATTCTTCGGCTCTCAGCCTTCTTCACAGTCCAGCTCTCACATCCATACATGACCACAGGAAAAACCATAGCCTTGACTAGACGGACCTTAGTCGGCAAAGTAATGTCTCTGCTTTTGAATATACTATCTAGGTTGGTCATAACTTTTCTTCCAAGGAGTAAGCGTCTTTTAATTTCATGGCTGCAGACACCATCTGCAGTGATTTTGGAGCCCCCCAAAATAAAGTCTGACACTGTTTCCACAGTTTCCCCATCTATTTCCCATGAAGTGATGGGACCGGATGCCATGATCTTCGTTTTCTGAATGTTGAGCTTTAAGCCAACTTTTTTGCTCTCCTCTCCACCGAGTTTTAAGGTGGGGTTAATTATCAGGCTTTTCTGGAAGCTCTGAAAATATAAAGCCATGAGTAAAGGCTAGACGCAAGGTTCATCTCCCTATCCAACCAAGGGGAAGCCATGCCCATAGGTAAGAGCCGCATATCCAATAGGTCCCGTTTGGAGCAAACCAGCTGACTATGATATCCAGTCCCAATTAGTGCCTGGCCAGACAAAGAGAGGACTTGAATTGGTGTTGGAAAACACGGGAATGATTACGTTGCATAGTTCCTGAGGCAAAAATCCCAACTGTTTCCAATCATTGTAATTAAGTTGTTGGCTGACTTTTGGGGATGGCTCTGTTTGTTCCCAGCATATAGGGGCAGTAGATACTAGACCTCCTTTTTCAGGAGTTAGCCTGATGTTGGAGATGACTCTTGAGAGTCCTTTGGGCTGCAAGGAGATCCAACCAGTCCATCTTAAAGGAAATCAGTCCTGAGTGTTCATTGGAAGGACTGATGCTGAAGCTGAAACTCCAATACTTTGGCCACTTGATGCAACGAACTGACTCTTTGGAAAAGACCCTGATGCTGGGAAAGATTAAAGGAGGGAGGAGAAGGGGACGACAGAGGATGAGATGGTTGGATGGAATCACTGACTCAATGGACATGAGTTTGAGTAAGCTCCGGGAGTTGGTGATGGACTGGGAAGCCTGGCATCCTGCAGTCCATGAGGCTGCAGACAGTCGGACATGACTGAGAGACTGAACTGAGAGCATTACGGTAAGTGTATCTGAGCAGGTCTTTGAAAAGGAGTACCCAGGCAAAAGAGCTTAGATAAATTCAAGAGATATACCAAAAACCCAATGACGATCCATCAGAGTTTCTAGAAAGAGTTTATCATTCTTATAGACACTGCTCTGATGCAAACCCTGAGGCCTCTGAAAATAATGAGAATGGTAAACATAACCTTTATTGGACAAAGCTCCCCAGACATAAGAAAATCACAAAAGTGAGATGGTCCACTTGGAATGACCCCTTCTCAACTGGCAGATGTTGCTTTAAAAGTGTTCAACAACAGGGGACAACAAAAGAAGCAAGAAGATGCAAGACTGAAAGCCACATTACCTGGTGGCAGCAGTGGATTCCCAGACCACGAGTAACCTGAGGAGAGGTGAGCCACTGTGGGGGAGGGAACAACGCGCTTAGTGTAAGGAGGGCACTGGAAAACACACTGTCCTTGGCTAAGGAGTAAGAAGGAAAACAGTAACAGACAGGAGCCTGTCACTGCAGTAGAAAGAGATGAACACTCTGATGATGCCCCAGGAGCCCCAGGTACCTGTAACAGTGGGGACAAGCTGACTGACCTTCTGATAGCTACAGTGCAGCATACTCTGGTAGATACCAAGATGGCGCAGAGAATGACTCAGTCTGACCCGGTCACAGGAGTTTCTGGAGAAGTGCAAAGCTGTTCTTTCTTACAACCTCTGCAATGCCGATTAGGGGACCTCAACCTGAAACACAGTTTCTTATATATGCCAACATGTCCAATCCCTTTTCTGTAAATTAAACGCACAAATGATTTTTTCACCAGAACAGCTTGACCTCGGCATCCTGTCAGGGCACCCGGTAAGCAGGCAGATGACATTTGTGGACACTCTGGAGAAGCAGACTGATTCCCCCTTCCCAAGTATTCAAAAAGGTAAGGCAGGAAGTGTGGACTGACAGCACCGCAGGGAAGGCCGACAAACACATGGCCAATACAAATCCTGTTATTAGGGACACTGGAGGGATTCCCTGGTGGGTCAGTGGTTACCAGTTGGCACTTTTGCTGCAGTGGCCCGGGTTCAATTCCTGGTGAGGGAACTTAGGATCCTTCAAACTGTGCGGCACAGCCCCAAAAAAAAAAAAAACAAGGACACTGGGACACCTAATGTAAAACAATACCTTCTGAGGCAAGAGACCCCAAAGATAATGCAGACAATTCTTGAAAAGTTGGCTTAACTGGGACTAATTAAACCTTGTAGATCCCTATATCAAACTCCTATCCTCCCAAAGAGGCGAACTCAGCAGTGTACGAATCATTGTCCAAGACGTGAGGGCCATTTGTGAGACAGCCCAAGATTTGCAGCCTGTAGTAAGTAATCCATATACGTTCTGCTCACAGCTACTGTGGGCCAGTACTGCTGGTTCTCAGTTCTGGACTTAAGCATACTTTCCCTGCATTCCTTCTGCAGAAGAACCACTGTAGCTGTCTGCTTTCTGGTGGCAGGACCCAGAAACACAGGGAGTCCAACAGTACTCCTGGACAGTGTTGCCTCAGGGACTGAAGATTTCCCCTGCCTTGTTTGGGGAAATGTTGGCTCGGGCTCTGACTCCAATATGTGTGGATGACTTGCTCACAACAAGCAAAGTGTCTAAAAAATACCATAAGAACCCTGAACTTGGCCAGTTGTGGATGGTACGGCTCCAAGAAGAAGGCTCAAGTATGTAAGTAACAAGTCACGTACCTGGGTTTCATCCTCTGCCTGACAAAAAATAGGCAAGTGCCAGCTTGGGAACACCCAAGACACACAGAGCTGAGAGGCTTCTGGGAAAGGCAGGATTCTGTCGAATTAGGATCTCGAATTCAGGCTTTAAAAGAACATATCTTGATCACTTACTTCGACAAAAGAGAACCAAACAGCCTGGGAAATGGTAAAAGCCAGGTTAGTCTCGGCTCCAGCTTTGGAACTAGCAGACTTAAACCTTTCACACTGTAGGTCCATGAGAGACAAGGCCTGAGTCTCACGTATTGATTCAAGCTCCGGGGAACATCCCTCAGCCCACTACTTACTTCTCTGCCAGGGTCCAGCCCCGGTGGATCCAGGGTAATTCAAAGGGGAGATGGTGTAGATAAGGAAAACTTATTTATTTAGAAAAGAGAGATTAGGAAAGAATAGTGTAGTAGGAAAATTAGTGGAGAAAAGAGGCTGAATAACTTGGTTTACGTGGAGAACTAATAAAACCTCGAGACGAGGTTTGTACCATCTACGATAGGCCACCAGGGCCCATTTGAATAGCAGAGGGTGCCCCGCCTTGGGTGCCCTCTCACGTGGGTCTTAGAAGCCAGGGCAAGTAATTAGACTTGGCAAGCCTCCACGCCTCAGATGGGAATTCAGCCTGAAAAGGAGAGGGAGGGAGAAGGAGAAAGAGAGAAAGATTCAACACAGGGGAAACCTGTCTTTCCAATGACTTGCCAATCCTTTATTTTTCAGTAGAGCCTTTTATACTTTTTGGTTGTACATAGAGATCAATGGATAATACAAAGTTATGCAGCGTCAGCAGCTCTGGCTCTTATCAAGACCAGGCTTTCTTTCTGCATACCTAGCTGTATACACAAATCTTAGGTGATTTACATCATCTTCTGGCCAGAAGGCCTATTAGCATTTTACGGCCCTTTTCTGACAAGGGTCTGTCAACCAGAAGACTTATTTGCCTTAATAGTGTTGTTCTTCCCAAAGTCTGGTGCCACTCTCAGAAAGCACTAAATAAAGTTACATTCTTACATAGCAAGGACACAACAATTATAACAAGAAAGAGGAATACAGTGATTTATAACAAAGATAAAGTTAATTAACTCAAAAGTCTAGTGTTGCTAACATCAAAACTACTATATTCCTACTTCTGCATTCCATTTGCATTGATTGATATCCTCCCAGGTGCCTAAAAGATAAAGTTTATGGAGGCCTGATAGCAGTCAGTGACTCAACAGTGAAACCCATCACCAATATAATTTTTAGCTATTTAGAAAAGGCTCTATATCTTTAAGATGCTTTTAGCTGCCTGCCTCTTGTGGTTGGGGGGCCATAAACAATTCACATGCGTAATTGTAAAAATCCGGACAGGCCGGTCAGGTAAGTTAGAAAGCTATCAGAGGGGTTTGGGATTGAAACACTCTTATTATGCCCAGGAGACTTATTATCTAAAAGCTCTAAATTAATTTTTTCCAGAAAAAGGTGGTGGGGGGACAGCCCCCTGTTAATGTCAGAAAAGAAGGTGAAAAGCATAATATAGTAAAGCAGGCAGACTCTGATTTTGGCGGTAGATGCTCAGGAAATTCCAGGGGTAACCCTTGAAGCCTGATCCCTGCCTTTGCGTTTTGTCAGGCTTCCTTCCTCATGACCTTTGCCATGGGTGGGATTCCTCACGCTGGCTCCTGACACTTCTCAACTAAAACAGAGTGTTCAGGGTGGTCCCCTAGCCTTCGAGCTGTAGCAACTCTTGTGCCAGACTTCAGGAAACTGAGCAGTTCACCCTGGGGCAACCCACCACTGTGTACGTCTCTCACCATGTCCTTTCTTCGGGCTTCCCTGGTAGCTCAGTTGGTAAAGAGTTTGCCTGCAATGCAAGAGACCCCAGTTCAATTCCTAGGTCGGGAAGGTCCCCTGGAGAAGGGAAAGACTACCCACTCCAGTATTCTGGCCTGGAGAATTCCATGGACTGTATAGTCTATGCGGTTGCAAAGAGTCGGACACGACTGAGAGACTTTCACTTCATTTCATGTCCTTTCTTCACTGGAATAAAAAGGGGGCCATTGGCTGACTTCTGGGAGAATGGGGAAGTACCAAGCCATTCTCTCAGGCAATTCCACTCTAAAACTTCAGGTCACTTTGGCCCTGAATCCAGCGTTACTGCTCCTGATAGTTGCTGCACAACCCCCCTGAGCATGACTGCCTTGAGCAGACCAGGCTCAACACACAACCCTTGGCTGAGCCAGAGGTGGACCTATTTATGGATGGAAGCAGCTTCGTGGACCAAGGCAGGGGACGTATTCAGTATGTAGTGAAAACCCTTTGTGGTTTTTTTTTTTTTTTTGCGCCACACAGCCTACAAGATCTTAGTTCCCCAACCAGGGATCAAATCCGCACTCCCTGCACTGGAAGTGCAGAGTCTTAACCACTGGACCGCCAGGTAAGTCCTGTGGTGCTAACCCTTGAAAAGGTGATAGAAGGAAAAGCCCTGCCCCTAGGGAACTCAGCTCAGGAGGCAGAAGTCACTGCTCCGACAAGAGCCCTACTGCTCACTGAAGGCACGTGAGTGATACGTACAGAGGCTCCTGCTCTGCCTTCTCTGCGGTGCCTGCTCACAGGACCATCTGTAGAGAAGGGGGGTTGTTGCTTCGGACAATAAAGACAGAAAACATGCTTTGAGATCCTGTCACGATGAGAAGCCATCCACAAGCCCTCACTGGCGGCCAGAGTGCACTGTCCAGGCCACCCTTCTGGGTGAAATTCATATAAGCCAAAGCAACCAGTTAGCTGACCAAGCTGCAAAGGCAGGCAGCAAAGGCAGGTGATTCTCAAGCCATGAGAAGGTCATTGCAGATCAACTTGTCAAAATACCAGGTGGTGTATCCAGAAAAGGAATGGTGATTCACTCTGGACCACACCACACCCGGGGGAGATGTGTGCATGTGGAACTGTCCTGACTCCTGAGGCCCTCTTGCACACCATGCCACACCACACTGTAACAGCACCCACACCAGGAGAGATGCCACAATGGATTCACAAGTTCATAATGGAGCCTAACCTGAGGAAGATCATCCAGCGAGCCCCTCACACTTGCATGATTCATGCTAAAAATAAAGACTGCTGTCAGGCCTCCCCAGATGGGGACCCAACACGGGAACCTGGGTCACCCAGACTGGCAAGTAGACTGAAGTAAATCAAGTTGGTAAGGATAGAGAAAATAGAGTAGATGATTAAATAGTTAATGCCACTAGGGGATTGTAAGTAAAGAAAACAGTATGGGAGACTAAGTTAAAGGATCAGTCAAGAAAGCAAGTTTGCTCAGCAACAAAACCATGTGGCAAAGGCACAGGACCTGCCCCCAAACAATAAAACAGCGGTGGCATGAGCCCCACATCCTGCCCAGTGGGCTCAGTAAGTTAATGACTCCCTAGGACATGCTTCTTTTTGTGCACTAAAAACAAAAATATAAGGAAAAGGTGACATTATGCTGAAACCTGAGAGGATTTACCAAATTTTTGTGCATTTCCATTGAGCCATGAGAGTCCAAGCTTGACCATGTAAGGACAAGAAAATTCCCCCGCCCAGTGAGGAGGAGGAGCTGACAATGGAAGCTGACTTCTAATCAAGAAGTTTGAACTTAACTTTGGTAGTCGGTGAGATGAGTGCAATTGTGTGGTAGTTTGAACATTCTTTGGCATTGCCTTTCTTTGGGATTGGAGTGAAAACTCACATTTTCCAGTCTTGTGGCCACTGCTGGGTTTTCCAAATTTGCTGGCATATTGAGTGCAGCACGTTCACAGCATCATGTTTGAGGATTTGAAATAGCTCAGCTGGAATTCCATCACCTCCACTAGCTTTGTTCACAGTAATGCTTCCTAAAGCCCACTTGACTTCACATTCCAAGATGTCTGCCTCTAGGTGAGTGATCAGACAATCATGATTACCTGGCTCATTAAGATCCTTTTTGTATAGTTCTTCTGTGTATTCTTGCCACCTTTTCCTAATCTCTTCTGCTTCTGTTAGGTCCATGCTATTTCTGTCCTCTGTACCTCTAATTTTCTTGAAGAGATCTCTAGTCTTACCCATTATATTGCTTTCCTCTCCTTCTTTGCATTGTTCACTTAAGAAGGCTTTCTTATTTCTCCTGGCTATTCTTTGGAACATTTCATTCAAATGGGTTTATCTTTCCTTTTCTCTTTTGCCTTTCACGTTTCTTCTTTTCTCAGCTATTTGTAAGGCCTCCTCAGACAACCATTTTGCCTTTTTGCATTTCTTTTTCCTTGTGATGGTCTTGATCACTGCCTCCTGTACAATGTCATGAACCTCTGTCAATAGTTCTTCAGGCATTCTGTCTATCAGATCTAATCCCTTGAATCTATTTGTCACTTCCACCGTGTAATCATAAGAGATTTGATTTAGGTCATACCTGAATGGTGTCTAGTGGTTTTCCCTACTTTCTTCAATTTCAGTCTGAATTTGGCAGTAAGGAGTTCATGATCTGAGTCACAGTCAGCTCCTGGTCTTGTTTTTGCTGATTGTATAGAGCTTCCTCATCTTCAGCTGCAAGGAACATAATCAATCTGATTTCGGTATTGAGCATCTGTTGATGTCCTTGTGTAGAGTCGTCTTGTGTTCTTGGACGAGGGTGTGTCAACTAAAAAAGATGTACAACTTGAGAGTTGCGAGTTAAGTTTTATTTCGGGAAAATGAGGACTGCAGCCAGGGAGGCAGCATCTCAGATAGCTCTGACAGGTGTCCAGAGATCTTTGACTATTAAGACCTAGTCCAGTAATAGGACATTGAGCGGTGTATCAGCAAAAACCTTCAGAACTGGTAATGAGCCTTCCCAGCAATGCGGGACCAAATAGTCATGAAATGCCCCCCAAAGTAGGGTCATATTTGCTAAACAGTCATATCAGTAGAATAGTCTGAGCAGTCTGAGAGACTGCTCCAAAGCAGCAGTGGGGGAAGTTCAATACATAAGGTTTTGGTGAATGGGAAATTCAATACCATGAAGCACTCATTTCACAAAAGGTTTTTTGTTAGTCATGAGGATCTGATGTCACCATGAAGGGGTTTAGTACTTCTCTAGGTAGGAGGAGATGCAAGGACTGAAACCATAAAGTCTGTTCCTAAAAACATCCAACTACCTACAGACCAGTCCTACCAGAGTCCCTGGAGCAGAGTGCTTCGCTCCACTCTGAAGTCTCTCCAGGGCTGTTGAAAGTCAACAGCCTTAGCAGAATGGGGTTCCGTCTCCGTGGAGGCAGAGGGTAAATGCCTTTGCCGTTCACTCGTTGGCAATGCCCTTGGTAAGTGCCAGTTTGTAGTTGACACGGCCCTCTTGTGGCCATACATCCGATGATGTTTTGGGGGGCATTTCATGAACATTTTGTCTCGCGTTGCTGGGAAGGCTCCTTCCCAGTTCTGAAGAAGGCTTTGCTGACAGGTCACTCAATGTGCTATTATTGGACTAGGTCTCCATAGTCAAAAATCTCTGCAGACCTGTCTTCTAGTTATGGTCCAGGAAAGTATTCCTTCTTGTTGCATCTTCCTATTAGTTCAGTTCAGTCACTCAGTCGTATCTGACTCTTTGCGACCTCATGATTCGCAGCACGCCAGGCCTCCCTGTCCATCACCAACTCCCGGAGTTCACTCAGACTCATGTCCATTGAGTCAGTGATGCCATCCAGCCATCTCATCCTCGGTTGTCCCCTTCTCCTCCTGCCCCCGATCCCTCCCAGCATCAGAGTCTTGTCCAATGAGTCAACTCTTCGCGTGAGGTGGCCAAAGTACTGGAGTTTCAGCTTTAGCATCATTCCTTCCAAAGAAATCCCAGGCCTGATCTCCTTCAGAATGGACTGGTTGGATCTCCTTGCAGTCCAAGGGACTCTCAAGAGTCTTCTCCAACACCACAGTTCAAAAGCATCAGTTCTTCGGCAATCAGCCTTCTTCACAGTCCAACTCTCACATCCATACCTGACCACTGGAAAAACCATAGCCTTGACTAGACGGACCTTAATCGGCAAAGTAATGTCTCTGCTATCTAGGTTGGTCATAACTTTTCTTCTGAGGAGTAAGCGTCTTTTAATTTCATGGATGCAACCACCATCTGCAGTGATTTTGGAGCCCCCCAAAATAAAGTCTGACACTGTTTCCACTGTTTCTCCATCTATTTCACATGGAGTGATGGGACCAGATGCCATGATCTTTTTCTGAATGTTGAGCTTTAAGCCAACTTTTTTACTCTCTTTTACTTTCATCAAGAGGCTTTTTCCATATCTCAGTTCAATTCAGTCACTCAGTCGTTTCCAACTTTGTAACTCCATGTACTGCAGGACGCTAGGCCTCCCTGTCCATTCCCAACTCCCAGAGCTTACTCAAACTCACCTCTATCATGTCGGTGATGCGATCCAACCGTCTCATCCTCTGTCGTCCCCTTCTCCCGCCTTCATTCTTTCCCAGCATCAGGGCCTTTTCCAGTGAGTCAGTTCTTCACATCAGGTGGCCAAAGTATTGGAATTTCAGCTTCAGCATCAGTCCTTCCAATAAATATTCAGACTGATTTCCTTTAGGATGGACTGATTTGATCTCCTTGCAGCTCAAGGGACTAAGAGTCTTGTCCAACATGACAGTTCAAAAGCATCAATTCTTCAGTGCTCAGCTTTCTTTATAGTCCAACTCTCACATCCGTACATGACTACTGGAAAAAACAGCTACATGGACCTTTTAAAATAAAATAACATCTCTGCTTTCTAATATGCTGTATAGGTTGGTCACAGGTTTTCTCCCAAGGAGCAAGTGTCTTTTAATGTCATGGCTGCAATCACCATCTGCAGTGATTTTGGAGCCCTCCACCCTCAAAAAAAAGTCTCTCACTGTTTCCATTGTTTCCCCAACTATTTGCCATGTTGGGTCTCGATGCCAGTGGGGATCAAAGCTGTGTCTCTTGCACTGACCAATGGGTCCTTTCCCACTTTGCTACCAGGGAAGCCCTCATATTATTTTTAAATATAGTTATTTTATAGAGATTGTAGTTAAAGTCTTTTGTATGTTACTTTATGCTTACACTACTTTTTATTTTTTTGAACTTGTAGAAAATAATATTGAGGACTCCTCCTAGTACAGTGGAGAAGAATGTGCCTGCCAGTGTAGGGTACACGGTTCCACCCCTGGTCCAGGAAGATCCCTCAAAGCAACTAAGGCCATGCGGCACAACTACTGAGCCTGTGCTCTAGAGCCCAGGACCATAACTCCTGAAGCCCGCACACTCTAGAGCCTGTGCTCCAAAACAAGAGAAGGCACTGCAGTGAGAAGCCCATGCACTGCAGCCTCAACTGGAGAAAACCTGCTCATAGCAATGTTCTGTGTGGCAAGAGCTTTAATCAATCTGCAAAGCTTGCAGTTCACCAGAGATATACTGGGGAGAAACTGTGTAAATGTGTGTGTGGAAAGGACTTCAGTCAAACTTCAAGCTGTGCAGTTCATGGAAGAATTCATACTGGAGAGAAACCTGACAAATGTAACAGTTGTGACAAGCGTTTATTGCACAGTCATCCTTAACTCGCCATCAGGCAGTTCCTATAGGAGAGAAAGCATAGACATGTAATTTGGTGGAGGAGTCTTCAGTTCCAGCTCTTACTTTGCAGTTCATCAGAGAATTCATACTGGAGAGAAACCATGTAAATGTGATATCTATTGCAAGAGTTTTAGTCATACTGGAAATTTTATAGTTTACTGAGGAAGTCATACTGGAGAGAAACCATATAAATGAGATCTCAGGGCAAGTCCTTTAATCTAAATGCAAACCTTGCCGTGCATCATAGAATTCATACTGGGGAGAAACCTTAGAAAGGTAACAATTGTGCCAAACATATTAGTGAACAGTCAGCTTTAACTCGCCACCATGCAGTTCATGAAGGAGAGAAAGCATAGAAATGTGATGGATGTGGCCAGTGCTATATTTGAAATGACCATGTTGGAAATCATAGGTAATTCATACTGGAGAAAAATGTTAAGAATGGAGCAATTGTGAGACACATTTAATGCAGATAGAGTATGGCAAAGCCTTTTATCTGAGTTCAGGCATTATAATTCATCAGAGAATTCATACTGTATAGAAAGCATTCAAATTTGGCAGAGCTTTTAGTGCTTGCTCAGCCTTAACTGACTGTTAGGTGGTTCCTAGAGGAGAGAAACCACATAAATGTAATTTATGTGACAAACCCTTCAGTCACAAGGAATGACTTTGCAGATCATCTGAGAATCCATATGACAATGAAAACTTACAAGTGTAGTAAATGCAGTAAAGTATGTCCACTTTTTGACTCTCAGAAAAGTCAAACTGAAGGAAAACCACATGAAATGTGCTAGGTGTGGCAAAGCTTTGATTCTGTGTTCAGACATAACGAACCATCAGATAATTAATTAGAATTGAAGTCTTTCCCACGTAGTGCATGTGTTATTTGTTTCGGAAGCCATTTGGTTTTTACAAAGTTCATACTGGTGAGAAGCCATACATTTAAAGCACAGTCAATCCCTCCAGTCTAGATTGGAGGGAATCATAAATATAATGTGTGTAGTAAGAGCTTCAGTAACGGGCTAATCATTCCCATCATCAGATTATTCATAATATAGAGAGACCTTACAAGTGTACGAGGGTGGCAAATCCTTCAGTTGGCATTTGGGCCTGAAAAGACATCAGTTCAGTTCAATTCAGTGGCTCAGTCATGTATGACTCTTTGTGACCCCATGAATCGCAGCACGCCAGGCCTCCCTGTTCATCACCATCTCTCAGAGTTCACTCAGACTCATCCATCGAGTCAGTGATGCCATCCAGCCATCTCATCCTTGGTCGTCCCCTTCTCCTGCCCCCAATCCCTCCCAGCATCAGAGTCTTTTCCAATGAGTCAACTCTTCGCATGAGGTGGCCAAAGTACTGGAGTTTCAGCTTTAGCATCATTCCTTCCAAAGAAATCCCAGGGTTGATCTCCTTCAGAAT
>SJYT01035553.1:27750-45207 GCA_006410635.1 Cephalophus harveyi
CAATTGGCATAAGGACTCTCATCTGTTATGGCAACAACAACGAGATTTAGATGCTCAACTTGCGACCGATGTCCTCAATCTTCAACACGCTGTTTCTTGGCTTGGGGATCAATTAACTGTCTTGTCTACTAAAAGCATGTTAAAATGTGATTGGAACTCTTCCCAGATATGTATCACCCCAGTACCATTCAATTTGAGTAAAGGGTGGGAAAAGGTAAAGTGATCATTAATAGGGCATCAGAACATTACTGTGGAAATAATGAAGTTAGAACAGCAAATATTATCTACTTTCAGTAGAACTTTGCCTGACATTAATGAATCTGATCTGTTACAGAGTCTACAATAGGGTCTGAATAGTTTAAATCCTCTCGGGCATGTATCCACACTTATTGGAGCTACTTTTGGGAACACTGCACTTATATTGCTTTTATGCTGTGTTGCTTTTTTAGTCTTCCATTGCTGGCGCAGAGGGCAACAACTAAAAAAGGAGAAACAACACCTCCAAGCCACCTTACAAATTGCTACTGCATCTAAGAAATAAGGGGGAGATGTGGGAGACCAGCAGTGGCCTGAGAGTGGATCAGATAGGGAAGTGGAAATGTGCCTGCGCACGGGACTTTCTGTCTGGGCAGGGGCATGCTTGCATACAAGATGCCCTGCCAAGGAGCCTGTACACGAACCCCTGGGGTTAATGACCCGCTCGCATACGAGGAGTCACGCCCTCCATGACGAGTAGGAGGAAGCTGGAGTTCTGGGCAGGCTTCTTAGTAAACATGTGAAGGTCACTTCTTTCCTCTCTGCTAAAATCGTATTTTTGTACCTATATGGTAAAAGAATGCAGTGCTTTGCTTCTTGGATTGCTTCCCAGAACTGGACTATAAAAATAAACCGCAAGGGGGCTTGCGCAGATTTTTTCCTCCAGCCAGAGTTGTGTCTTTGTCTGTCTTTTGTGTGTCTGTGTCTCTTTGTCATTTCGCTCGCTACACTCTATTTCCCAGAGTTTGCTCAGATTCATGTCTGTTGAACCAGGGATGGTATCTAACCATCTCATCCTCTGCCGCCCCCTTCTATAGCCTTCAAGGGAGAGGGGCTGTAAATCACGGGTCCCTTAGAGGGCAACAGTGGAGAGGCAGTTCACACAGAGAGCCCGCAAAGAGGATACAAACGTTGGGATCTTGGCTTACAGAGCAATATCCTGCTGGGAGAGAAAGGGGACTCCTAGTGATTAGAGGAGCTGAGACAGGAAGCTGAGAGGAAGCATAGCCACTTGGGGGTGGCAAAGAGGGGAGGAAGGGAGGGCAGAGATGGAGGAAGAAAGGCAGAAATTCTTGGAGATTTAGGATCATCAAGGAGGTTGGATTAGAAGTATTTTACAGAGAATAGATGGCAGAGAGAGGCCGGAAGGGAGTCAGAAGGAGTAGAGAGGAGGACAGGCACAGCAGGAGTGGAAAGGGGAAGAGAAAGGGAGACGGAGAAAAAAGTAGGGAAACATAAACTAAATGAAGTGGAAACAAGTAGTGTGCGGGTGGGGGAGGGGACTAGATCCGAAAGAGTGCTGCATCGATTGGATAAGGATTATTAAGTCGTGATACATTGATTTTTGGCTTTAGAACCTACTAAGTTTAAAACTTTCTTTTTAAAATTATACAGATGAAAATGAGAATTGCAAAACTTCTGTTTGTAAGGCTTGTGTGTGTTGTAATTTTATGTATTAAAAGATAACATCCATGTGCAGAAGCTATAGAGGTGGGGGTTGCGGCAGTGACTTGATTTTCTTAGAGGTGAGTCACCCCCTTCCCTTTTCCTGGTGCAGAGCAATGGTTATGGAGAGGAGAAGTGGGGCAAGAACTGACTCTCTTACTACATGATGCCTTTTCCAGGCACAGTAAAAATATTGTATGCTCTTTACAGCATCGGATCTTGCTTCTATCACCAGTCACATGCACAACTGGGTATTGTTTTCGCTTTGGCTCCATCCCTTCATTCTTTCTGGACTTATTGCTCCACTGATCTCCAGTAGCATATTGGGCACCTAATGACCTGGGGAGTTCCTCTTTTGATATCCTATCATTTTGCCTGTTCATACTGTTCATGGGGTTCTCAAGGCAAGAATACTGAAGTGGCTTGCCATTCCCTTCTCCAGTGGACCATGTTCTGTCAGCCCTCTCCACCATGACCCGCCTGTCTTGGGTTGCCCTGCAGGCATGGCTTGGTTTCATTGAGTTAGACAAGGCTGTGGTCCTAGTGTGATTAGATTGACTAGTTTTCTCTGAGTATGGTTTCAGTATGTCTGCCCTCTGATGCCCTCTTTCACCACCTATCATCTTACTTGGGTTTCTCTTACCTTGGGTGTGGGGTATCTCTTCACGGCTGCTTCAGCAAAGCACAGCCGCGGCTCCTTACCTTGGACGAGGGGCCGTTCCTGACCTTCAACGTGGGATAGATCCTCTAGGCCCTCCTGCTGATCCTTGGGTTGCTCCTCATCAGGTGATCCATACTGGAGAGACCATATGAATGCAATCAACGTGGCCAGGCTTTTTGGGTGTTTACACCTTTGGCTTCTTGAGAATATTCCCTAGGTAGATGCTATGTCAATGAAATGAGTGCATCAGGGGTTTTAGACAACAGTCTGAAGTCAGGATTCAGTAAAGAACTCATTCTGGAGAGAAAGCTTACAAGTGACATGAGTGTGTAGAACCTTTACCTCAGAATCACACCTTACTAACCATCAGATGATCCATCCTAGCGAGAACCTTGCTAGTGTACAGAATGTGGCAAGGCCTTCAGGTACTGCTTCCAACTCATGGTTCACCAAACACTTTATACTTAGAAATGCAATGACTATGATAGCTTTCAAAATTGCGTCTCAGTCTTTAGGTATTCTGGAATTACATATGCCTTTTCTTTTTAATACAATGTCTGGTTTTATCATAACTTTCCTTACAAGGAGCTGCTGCTGCTGCTAAGTCGCTTCAGTCGTGTCCGACTCTGTGTGACGCCATAGACAGCAGCCCACCAGGCTTCCCCGTCCCTGGGATTCTCCAGGCGAGAACACTGGAGTGGGTTGCCATTTCCTTCTCCATTACAAGGAGCAGGCCTGTTTTAATATTCCGGCTGCAGTCACGTGCAGAGGTGATTACAGTAATGAATTGTTTCTCCCCGCCGCGCCGCCCTGCCCACTGCGCCCAGAGGCCTGGCCCCCCACGCCTTGAAGCCCCTCCTAACACTTCCGCTGGTCCCACGCCGAGTTCGGCTTCACTCAACGCCCCGCCCCCCGCCACGACCAGGCTCTGCTGAGTCCCCGCCCTGAGGCCGCCCCGCTCTTTCACTGCGCCTGCGAGCAGCGTCCCGCAAACCAGGAAGCGGAGCGCGGCGAGTGAAGGTCTCTCAGCTCAGCGTGAGTTTCTCTCTTTCTAATTAAACCTGCGGTCAGCTGCCTCCTTTCCTCAGTACCACGAGCCTCAGGTTCGCTAGTGACTCTCAATCCCTGCGCCTGTCCCACCATCCCCAGCAAGTTCAGACGTTTTGGTGACCGGCAAAGGGGCGCCTCCATTTTGCTTTAAAGTCGCTCTGAAGCCGCTTCCAGCTTTTGGTCCACAGCGACGCTGCGTTTCGCACCTCTTTCCTGCTTCAAACCATTTACTGACCTCACTGACCCCTCTGCCCTTCCTACACCGCAATTCTCTGCGACGAGGTGGGTTTATTAGCTCCGCGGCCCCCAGCCTCGTCGTCTCGGCCCCTAGCCGCGCTGACCACCCCGCTCCCTGGTCCTGGGATTCTGGAGAGCCCGCTCCGCTGCTGAGACCCCTTCCCTCCCAGTCCCTCTCACCTCAAGACTCCTCAGGCGGGCCTTTCCGCCCCTCAGGCCTTGCCTTCATAGTGATGTTGCCATGACCCGCGTCGGGGAGGTGACCTGCGCCAATCACGTGACACCTGAGGTTCTTCCGTCCTAAATTCCACCCGTTCCAGTTTGGCTCTTGCGGGAACCGGGCTTCTTATTCAGTCGCCATCCTTGCAAATTGGAGGCCAGGGGGGATCAGAAGCAGCAGAGACAGCAACTCCTAGAGAAATATTTAATTCAGAAAAGGATGAGGGATAAGCGATGGCAATGAAGAGGATTGTGAGGAACTTGTGAAGAGACAACAGCATGAAAAAGAATCAGCCCTGAAGGTAGCGGTTAGGGAAAAAGTTTAGAAAAAAGCAGAATTTCCTGAGAATTAAAGGTGAGCAAGATAGGGAGGTAGTGGTGTTCATTTTGAGTCTTTACAACCCCTCTACTGTGGGAGACCAGCAGTGGCCTGAGAGTGGATCAGATACTGAAGTGAAAATGTGCCTGCACACGGGACTTTTTGCCTGGGCAGGGGCATGCTTGTATACAAGATGCCCTGCCAAGGAGCCTGTACAGGAACCCCTAGGGGTTAATGCGGAGAAGGCAATAGCAAGCCACTCCAGTACTCTTGCCTGGAAAATCCCATGGATGGAGGAGCCTGGTAGGCTGCAGTCCATGGGGTCGCTGGAAGTCGGATGCGACTGAGCGACTTCACTTCACTTTTCGCTTTCACACAATGGAGAAGGAAATGGCAACCCACTCCAGTGTTCTTGCCTGGAGAATCCCAGGGACGGGGGGGCCTGTTGGGCTCCTGTCTATGGGGTCGCACAGAGTCGGACACGACTGAAGCGCCTTAGCAGCAGCAGCAGCAGGGGTTAATGACCCACTCGCATACGAGGAGTCACGCCCTCCATGACGAGTCGGAGGAAGCTGGAGTTTTGGGCAGGCTTTTTAGTAAACATGTGAAGGTCACTTCTTTCCTCTCTCCTAAAATCGTATTTTTGTACTTATATGGTAAAAGAATGCAATGCTTCGATTTTTGGATTGCTTCCCAGAACTGGACTATAAAAATAAACCGCAAGGGGGCTTGCGCAGATTTTTTCTTCCAGCCAGAGTTGTGTCTTTGTCTGTCTTTTGTGTGTCTGTGTCTCTTTGTCATTTCGCTCGCTACACTCTATTTCCCAGAGTTTGCTCAGATTCATGTCTGTTGAGTCCAGGGATGGTATCTAACCATCTCATCCTCTGCCGCCCCCTTCTATAGCCTTTAAGGGAGAGGGGCTGTAAATCACGGGTCCCTTAGAGGGCAACAGTGGAGAGGCAGTTCACACAGAGAGCCTGCAAAGGGGATACAAGCGTTGGGATCTTGGCTTACAGAGCAATATCCTGCTGGGAGAGAAAGGGGACTCCTAGTGATTAGAGGAGCTGATACAGGAAGCTGAGAGGAAGCATAGCCACTTGGGGGTGGCAAAGAGGGGAGTAAGGGAGGGCAGAGATGGAGGAAGAAAGGCAGAAATTCTTGGAGATTTAGGATCATCAAGGAGGTTGGATTAGAAGTATTTTACAGAGAATAGATGGCAGAGAGAGGCTGGAAGGGAGTCAGGGAAGGAGTAGAGAGGAGGACAGGCACAGCAGGAGCACAGAGGGGAAGAGAAAGGGAGACGGAGAAAAAAATAGGGAAGCATAAACTAAATGAAGTGGAAACAAGTAGTGTGCAGGTGGGGGAGGGGACTGGATCTGAAAGAGTGCTGAATCGATTGGATAAGGATTATTAAGTTGTGATACATTGATTTTTGGCTTTAGAATCTACTAAGTTTAAAACTTTCTTTTTAAAATTATACAGATGAAAATGAGAATTGCAAAACTTCTGTTTGTAAGGCTTGTGTGTGTTACAATTTTATGTATTAAAAGATAACATCCACATGCAGAAGCTATAGAGGTGGGGGTTGTGGCAGTGGCTTGGTTTTCTTAGAGGTGAGTCACCCCCTTCCCTTTTCCTGGTGCAGAGTAAAGGTTATGGAGAGGAGAAGTGGGGCAAGAACTGACTCTCATGTAGTAACATGATGCCTTTTCCAGGCACAGTAAAAATATTGTTTGTGGTTTTACTTTTTGCTTTCTTTATATTTCATTATTTTGTATCTTGGGATAAAGATTAGTTCATTGAATACCTACCTTCTTGTAAACAGTTATTCACTTGTGAAATAAGATTTGGTGGACTCCTGTAATTAATTCATGTCATTCTTTCTAAGTACTCTATATTATGAATTTTTTTTTTTACTTTTACACCAGAATTCTTCAATGAAAAAAATTTTAATAAGCTGATTCACTTTAGGTTTGTTTCACATTTATTAGAGGCCCATTTGCTGTTTCTTGTTTATGTTATATCTTGAAAAAGATGTGTATAAGAGACAGGTATAGTATTATATGGCCGATTGTGTTAGTTGGCTACCTAGGCTAATTTTGTTGGACTTACAAACAAATTGGACTTATGAACTCACTCTCAAAACAGAATGTGTTTATATGTAGGGGACTTACTGTCAATGTCAAACCTAAAGCCAACATCATATTCAACAGTGAAAAGACAAAAGTATTTCCTCTAAGATTAGGAACAAGACAAAGATACCTACTATCACTACTTTATTCAACAAAATCTTAGAAGTCCTAACTATAGAAATCAGAAAAGAAAAAGAAATACAAATTGGAAAAGAAGTATAACTATCACTGTTCACAGATGACATCATAGTGTATGCAGAAAATTCCAAAAACCCTTCAGAAAACTATCAGAAAAAAAAATTCATCCAATAAAGTTGAAAGATAAATAATTAATATACAGAAATTTATTACATTTCTAAACATTAGCAATGAACAATCTGAAAGAGAAACTGAGAAAACAATCCCATTTACAATTGCATCAAAAAGGATAAAATACTGAGAAATAAAGCTAACCAAGGAGGTAAGAGACTTGTATTTCGAAAAATAAAAGGCACTGATAAAGAAATTTAAAATGACACAAAAATGGAAAGATATACTCAAAGATGGGGAGATGTTGGTCAAAAGGTAGAGACTTTTGAGTTGTAAAATGAGTGCATCCTGGGGAAGTATGTGCAGCACGCTGACTGTAGTTAATCCTATTCTGTTACTGCATGCTGGGAATTTGTCAGGAGCGTACGTCATCAGTGTTGTCACCACACAGAATGTGGAAATTTGGAGATGATTAATGTATTGGTTTGTGGATTGTGATAAATATTTCACAGTGTAGACGTGTCACATGGTCACATCATGCATGGTATGTATACACATCCTATCTTGTTCGTCCGTTCTATGTCAGTCAGCCTGGAAAAGAAGAAAGTGGGAGGTAGGCTGGACTTGACCCCTTGAGTGGTATTCAACCCAGGCTTCACCTGAGGTCATCAGGCATTTTGCCTGGGCATGTATTGTACCCCTCCCCCAACAGACACGCTCCTCAGGTTGTCGCGTGGGGCCTCGCCCCAGGAATGTGCACAGGCCTCAGATGATTCCAATCTGGACCTTGCATTGAGCATCAGGGCTCTTAGTCTCCACTTCTGAGACTGAGATGAAGCCCTGGGGGAGGGGAGGGCGCTCTGCTCTGAGTAGGGCTGGACCAGGGCCTGCTGTGTGACCTGAAGGGCATCGTGGGGTGAGCGGAGGTGCCCCCTGCTGCTGTGTACATGAGGCCTCACCAGGAGGGGAGTGTGATCCGAGGGAAAGTGTGGAAAAGTCCCGTGTTGGACTCTATGCTATAGTTGACTGTCCTGAATCCCTCCTGAGACAGTGGGTACAGAGGACTGTCCGTTCCACATGGTGAGGGCTTCCCTGTGTGTGTGGTTTGGGCTCAGGAAGGGGATGTGTTGACCCTAAGCATTAAATACCATATTTTCCACCTTCTTGATGCTCCTTTGAAGACTCGTGTTACCTGAGGAATAAGCCCAGAAGAGGAGGAAGGTGAAAGAAAACATGTCAGGCATGGCTCTTTCTCAGGTAAGGTCTTACTCTCAATGGATTCTCAATCTGTCTTGCCTGAAATACCCATTTTTGGACTCGCTAATCTTGTCTGACTCTGCGGTGCCTTGTCTGACTCCTGTACATGCACACTCACCTTGGACCTTCCCTCAGGGTCTGTCATCCTCACTTAGATCCCGTCTCCCCATGACCCGGTGACCTGGCCCTTGTGAGGAAGCTCCTCCGGGCACCAGTTGGGCAGGGCTTCTCACCCACGGGTTGGAGACGGTATCTCAATGCTGTTGGGCAGCAAGGATTGCTTAGGGCCCATCTGGATGCACTGTCTGCTCTCTGTCAACCAAGGTAAAGAAGTTGCATGTAGATGTGAGGTATTAAAATGCATAATACGTGCCAAAATCTGAAAAAGAGTCCAATGAGGGGAAATCAGTCCTTTTTATAGCACATTTAAAACTAAGTGAGGACTTCCTTGAAAATCTTAAATGTTTGGGAGTGAAATGAAAAGTTCAGAAAGAGACCTCAGGGCTAGAGAGTGTTTCATTACAGCATCTAATTTAAACTGTGAAATATAGTTTGCTAATTATTTATTCTTCCTTTTGGGCCATACAATGCAGCTTGCAGGGTCTTAGTTCCTTGAGGAGGACTTGAACCTGAAACCCTGTGGTGTAAGTGCAAGATCTTAAACCCTGGACTGATAGGGAATTCCCCCAACTTTCCTAACCTTGATGCAATATTTGGTCATAGAATGAAAAGATAAACTTTAGATTTTGTTAATAACTACATACCTAACATTAAGAATAAGACAATATTACTATATTAAATATACTTCTCTGCTGTACTGGCTCTTCGTTGCTTCACTGGCTTTATCTAGTTCTGGCGAGTGGTGATCACTCTCTAGCTGTGGTCTGTGGGCTCCTCAGCACCGTGGCTTCTCTTTCCTTGCAGCCTAGGCTCTAGAGGGTGTTGGCTTCAGTAGTTTCACCTGCTGGCCTCTAGAGCTCTGGCTCAGAAATTGAGGCTTACGGGCTTAGATGCCCTTGACATGTGAAATCTTACCGACCAGGGATCAAACCTGTGTCTCTTGCACTGCCCAGTGGATTCTTTACCACTGAGCCTCCAGGAAAGCCCTCATATTTTTAAATACAGCTTTATATACAGATTAGAATAAATCTTCTGTATATTACTTTCTGCTTGTATTTTCATTTTTTTTAACTAGTATGCTGAGTGACTGAACTGAACTGAACTGAAGATAATGTTGAGGACTCCCCTGGTAGTACAGTGTGGATAAGAATGTGCCTGCCAATGTATGGTGCACGGGTCCCATCCCAGGTCCAGGAAGATGCCTCAGAGCAACGACGCCCAGGCGCCACAACTACAGAGCGTGAGCTCTGGAGCCCGGGAGCCATAACTGCTGAAACCCACACACTCTAGAGTCTGTTCTTCAAAACAAGAGAAGCCACTGTAATGAGAAGCCTGTACACTACAGCTGCAAATTCAGAAAGCCTGCCCACAGCAGCTCAGCAAAGACTCAGCAAAACCAAAGTAAATAACTTAAAAAAGACATAGAATGAAGACAAATTACTGAAATACAAATTGATGCATTTTTAATGTCCCAAAGGTGCGGAAATACAGATGCATAAAAGAAAATGAGACTATCATCCCAAAATGTGTCAAAAGGCATCACCTTGGAGTAGGAAAATGTCCACCCACTCTAGCATTCTTGCCTGAAAATCCCTTGAACAGAGGAGCATAGCGGGCTACCATGAGGTCGCAAAGATCTGACACGACTAAGCGACTAAGGAGCAGCAACCTCCACACACAGCAGAGTGAGCTCTGAAAAACAAATCTAAACCTCTGATTTACCTCCTGCAGATTCTTCAGTGACTTCTAGTTACTTTGGAATAAAGTCCTAAATCCAAAGACCTTGTAGAAAGCAGCCTCTACCTGGCATCATCCCGCTTTGTTCCCTGTGTCCCAGTCAGACTGGCTGGCTTTCTGTTCACTAAATATCTTCCTGGCTCAGAGCAGCACTCAGGCTGTTCTCTCTGCTTGCAACACTCTTCCGTTTCCCACCTTGCCAATCCTAAGTGTTTCCTCCTCACGGAGACCTTGTCTGATTTCTTGATGTACATCAGACTTTCCGATAAATCTTTTCTCAGCACCAGGCCTGTTTCAGAGCACATGTTGCAATCAGTTCAGTTCAGTTCAGTTCAGTTGCTAAGTCGTGTCCGACTCTTTGCGACCCCATGAATCGCAGCACGCCAGGCCTCCCTGTTCATTACCATCTCTCGGAATTCACTCAGACTCACGTCCATCGAAACACTCTTCCGTTTCCCACCTTGCCAATCCTAAGTGTTTCCTCCTCACGGAGACCTTGTCTGATTTCTTGATGTACATCAAGTCTTTCCGATAAATCTTTTCTCAGCACCAGGCCTGTTCCAGAGCACATGTGGCAATAGTAACTTTAAAATTATGGATGTAATTGGGTGGCTGGCTGCTAGACCGTAAGCTCTATTATGTTCACTGCTGTACTCCCAGTTTGGGGCCCATATTGACACTCAGTAAATTTGGATGGAAAGAAAAAATAGACAGGTCTTCCTTGTTTTAACCAGTTGTGTGTTTACATTTGTATGTGTGAGTGCATGGATCTGTGATTCCATGGTTTTATTACAGAACATCATCTTATAAACATGTTTTATGCTTTGTAACAGTTGAAATTGTGTCTTAAGTGTTTTCCATGCCCTTAAGTTTTTTTCTACCTCATCAAGTGAATGGTGGAAACAGTAGTAAGAGTATTGACATTGCGTGGTTGGTGGGAAGAGCGGGTGACCCTGTACAGTGACCATTTATCCTATAGTCGTGTCCGACTCTTTGTGACCCAATGGGCCATAGCCCTTCAGGCTCCTCTGTCCCTGGAATTCTCCAGGCAAGAATGTGGGAGTGGGTTGCCATGCCCTCCTCCAGGGGGATCTTCCCCCAGGAGATATCAACACCATGTCCCCTGCATTGCAGGCGGATTCTTTACCACTGAACCTCAGGACAACCCAGATACCTACATATGATAGTGTTCCCTGTGCATTCAGAAGGAGGTAGATAGTAAGTTAATTTGTGAATATTTTTCTGTCCATCTATCATGTCTGTCTTTCTGTAGCTGACAAAAGAGCTGGGATTCTACACCTCCATTGCACTTCAGCTTTCTTGTATTTGTTTCAGGTATTCTCAGGGAACTCTGTCATGCACTTTGCTGCTCTGGTACTTAAGTTGTCAGTCCCAACCACCTGACCTCAGGTGCTGTTGCCTCATTTCTTAACTGTTTTATGTGCGTGAATTCGTAGAATGACAGTTTTCTCTCCAGTCAGATGGACCCAGATCTTTCTCTGAGGTACTGTTATGTTGATGATAAGTTCATCTGTGTAAAGTCTTTAGAGTAATGCTTAGTCTTTAGAGTAATGCTTAGTAGGAAGTATTGAGACACCTGTCATCAGTGTGATGATGTCATAATCAAAACAGTGAGTATTCTTTAAAGCCGCTGGGACTTTGTCGTCTCTGAAGACACCAGTCTTGTAACTCATCTAGATAGTGAATGTCCCTTGGTGTGTATAGTGTAACACTTCTGCATAGAGAACTCACTGATTGAATTTATTTGTATATTCTGCATATATTGCCCATACAAGTGACAAATTGATGTTGATTGGAAGATGCCATAGTCTTATGAAACAACAGGAAAATTACCTGAATTGATCATTACCCCTCTAACCTCTTCTCAGTTTGTATGAAAATAAGAATCCTCCCGAGCGCCTGTTAGTGAAATGTGTTTCATTTCAGACACAGTTGACCGTCGAGGATGTGGACATCAAGTTTACTACAGAGGAGTGGGAGTGCCTGGACCCTGCTCAGAGGGCCTTGTACCGGGACGTGATGGTGGAGACCTACAGGAACTTGCTGTCTGTGGGTGAGGATCACTTCCCCGTGAAGTTGGATTCTGGTTTGGGGGTATCTCTGCATTTTCCCTCTGTGTCTCTTGGGAGCCCCTGTTTTGCTTGACTGAGTTCATAGCGTCGTCCTTTCTTCAGGTGATCTGCCCACTGTGTGATACACAAGTTTCTCCACGGCTTGAGTATTTATAAAGCTGATTTCCAACTTTGAAAAATCCAATTCCCTGTTTTCTACCCCCGTGTTCTTGGTTCAGTAGTTCTTGGAAAGGAACTAGATACATGGGTGCCTGTGTGCTCAGTTGGTACAGTCGTGCCTGACTCTGCAACCCAGTGGACCGTAACCCTTCAGGCTCCTCTATCCATGGGATTCTCCTGGCAAGAGTACTGGAGTAGATTCCCATGCCCTCGTCCAGGGGGCTCTTCCCCCACAGGGGTCGAAGCCACGTCCCCTGTGTGGCAGGTGGATACTTTACCTTTGAGCCCTGGGGAAACCCACGTATCTGCATATTACACTGTTTCCTGTGCTTTCAGAAGGACGCAGATAGTAAATTAATTTGTGAATATTTTTCTGTCCATCTGTAATGCCCATCACTTCTTGACTGACAAAAGAGGTGGGATTCTACACCTGGCAATGCAGGAGGCACAGGGTCTGGGTCCTCTCTAAAGCAGACCTCTGAGCTTGCTTCTACTCTGACTGGACACACAGATTGCTGATGATATCAATTAGCGTTCTGGGATTATAAGGGGGAACCCTAAACTGCAATCTTTGAAGTCTCACCCATGACCGTAACATGCTGCCTGGGACTTTTTCCCCACTGGGTCTCCAGATGGGCTGTGGCCCAGGACTTCCCAGTGCTGTTTGAGTCTGGATGTTGGTCAGAACCCAATTTGGTGATGTATCTTCTGCTGTTTCTACTTTTCTTTTATTGTTAGCATATTGAAAGTCAGCTTGATAATTCTATAATAAGTATTTGTACAGTTTATTTCTATAGAACAAGTGGCTTATTTTGTTAACAAATCTTTGAACTTAAGATGAAAGTGACAACATTTCGCAAAACTTTAATTAAAATACTCCTGTGAGCAGTATTTGTGAGACAAAATACCACTCTGTAAGAAGAAAGAGGTTAAGGTTGATGAAGTTTTTATTCCCTAATAGGAAGATTTGCATTACTACTAGTTAGCTGATTCATGGGATGTCTTCACTGGATGGTGTGAGAATTGGAAGCTTAAATTAAAGAGGGCTGTACCCTTAGAAGTTACTGAATATTTGTGACTCTCACCTGTTGAGAAAGACTCTCACCCTGCTGGGTGACAGGATGGATCCTTCTCTCTCCTACCATAAGGTACATAAAATGAAAGGGAAACTCGCTCAGTCATGTCGGAATCTTTGCAACCACATGGACTATAGAGTCCATGGAATTCTCTAGGCCAGAATTCTGCAGTGAGTAGCCTTTCCCTTCTTCAGGGGATCTTCCCAACCCAGGGATCAAACCCAGGTCTCCCCTTCGTTGCTGGAGGATTCTTTACCAGCTGAGCCACCAGGGAAGTACAGGAGGTATGTAAAGTGATTTTAAAGTTGTCTGAAGAGAAGTTACAATTGGAAACAGAATTATGCGATTAGTGACAATGGTTGTCCATATTACAATGTCAAATCATATATTAGCTGATCAAATTCTCACTTTTTAAGTGGGCTCTCTCCTGCGCTGGCCCACATCTCTTAACAGTGTCCCCCACTGTCTTTCTGTCTTCATTATCTTTGTCCTGTTGTGGCCTTTCACCCCTCCCACCCCTCTGTCTCCCTCTCCATCAGCTAGTCCCTTTCTAATTTCCCCTGTCTCTCAGTAGGGAGGGGGAGCCCAACTTCCCCCACTCCTGCCCCCACTCTAGCAAATTTCGTTTCCCCTTCAGATTCTTCTGATCAAGTGAAGACCCCCATTTCCCCAGACGGACAATGTATAATTTTCATCATCCATCTGCCCCAGTTAATCACAGTCAATTTGAGCACTGTTTGCTCTGTATTTTAGATCTAAAACTGTGACTATTGAAAGGGAAGATAAGTTTTTTGACACAGGGATTGCTGTGATATTCTTTAGACTCTGGAGAAAACGGGTTAAAATGATTTTTCCTTTATTTTTTTGAAAGTACAAACCATTTCTTTTTGCATGTGGAATAAAAACAGCTAGCTTCTTAAAAGCCCTGCCTACAGAAAAGCTTGAAGTTAACCTTTACCAGGGATCCCAGATGACTCTAGTGGTAAAGAAGCTGCCTGCCAGTGTGGGAGATGGAGGAAATGGGGGTTCAGTCGCTGGCTTCTGAAGATCCCCTGGAGGAGGATACCAACTCCAGTAGAGTCAGAGAGACATTTTAAATCTGTCTGGATTTATGCATGTCTCAGTGTGTGACTTTGATTTTGGATAATATTGCTGAGGTTTATTTTAAATGAGGTCTTACGCAATTGGCTTTAAAAGAAAGGAAGCACTTGGGCTTTGCTGGTGTCTCAATGGTAAAGAATCCACCTGCCAGTGCAAAAGACAGGTTCGATCCCTGGTCCAGGGAGACTCCGCATACCACAGAGCAGCTATGCCCATGCACCACCACTACTGAAGCCCACGTGCTCTAGAGCTCATGGTCCACAAGAGAAGTAGCTACAATGAGAAGCTCATTCACCACAACTAGAGAGTAGTCCCCACTCAACACGAGAGAAAGCCAGAGCAGTGATGCTGACCCAGTGAAGCCAAAAATAAATGAAATTTTAAAAAAACAGTAAGTGCATACAAATCAATTAGAAGGGAAATTAATCTAAATGAATTTCAGGTTCATGTGAACTGGGAAATATTCAATATTAAATACCTAGTATTAATGTTTGCTCATCTAATTAAGACTTGTCTTGAGTCATCCACATTGTATAATACTTCTGTTGTATTACATTGAGAGATTTAGGACTATTGATGAATATGTTTGGTGCTACCCTGAGATGCTCTCTATAAGAAAGCAAGTGTTTTTGGAAGTTATCAGTAGTATTTATGTTCACTAACCTAGAAAATGCAATATAAAGCACAGTTCATGGTTGCTTAAGGAAAGTAAGGTGTGTGTTTTCAGGAAAGAGATGTGAGAAATGAAATTGAGTTTGGATGCTCATACAATGAGTGGAAGTGAGTGGAAGCTGGAAGCAAAGTCTTTGTTTCCCAGACCAAGAGTCCTGACCATTGGACCACAGCAGCCAATAATTAGGACTAAGGTCCCTAGTCTTGCCTGCCTAGTCAAGAAAGAATTCAGATGAAGAGGCACAAGATAAAGAGTAAAGGAAAATGTTTATTGAATGGAAAAGTACATGCAGAAAGGCGCATGGGGCTAGCTCAGAGAGAGAGCCCCTCCTTTGGTAAGTGTCAATTCTTTTTAAAGGTACAGTTTTCCAGGTGTTCGTCTCCCTTCGGGCCAGTCACCTTCCAAGTGGAAGCTGGAAGCAAAGTCTTTGTTTCCCAGACCAAGAGTCCTGACCATTGGACCACAGCAGCCAATAATTAGGACCAAGGTCCCTAGTCTTGCCTGCCTAGTCAAGAAAGAATTCAGATGAAGAGGCACAAGATAAAGAGTAAAGGAAATGTTTATTGAAAGGAAAAGTACATGTAGAAAGGCGCATGGGGCTAGCTCAGAGAGAGAGCCCATCCTTTGGTAAGTGTCAATTCTTTTTAAAGGTACAGTTTTCCAGGTGTTCGTCTCCCTTCGGGCCAGTCACCTTCCTTTGTCCCCTCTGGTTAATTTGTCTCAGGCCCCTCCCCTGGGGTGTGAACGCACACCCTAACCAAGCTGTATCTTGAAGTGAAGTCTTCTGAGAGAAGCAAGACTCGTTATGGCCTGAATTATGCTCTGACTGACCTCAAGCGACGTTTCTGCACATGTGTTGTGTCTCCATTAATAGACAGGGTTTTTTCCTTTGTCCTTGCCATGATTATTCCCTTGAGGTAAGAGACAAAGACTGGCTATTTACCCGCATTTGTTGGCTATAGATTCCTCAACTGGAGCCGAGCTATCTCTTATCTCAGGGAATGCAGAGAGAAAGGTGACTGATTGTAAAACGTTTCTGCACATGTGTTGTGTCTCCATTAATAGACAGGGTTTTTTCCTTTGTCCTTGCCATGATTATTCCCTTGAGGTAAGAGACAAAGACTGGCTATTTACCCGCATTTGTTGGCTATAGATTCCTCAACTGGAGCCGAGCTATCTCTTATCTCAGGGAATGCAGAGAGAAAGGTGACTGATTGTAGCTTTCCGATCTGGAACCCATCTGTCTCCTACATAAAAATTACATTCTATTAGGGAAAAAGAAATTCAGTGTGACTTACAGGTGGCTGTTTACAAATGAAAAAAGTGATTTTTAAAATAAGGGGAGATCAAGAAAGAATTCAGATGAAGAGGCACAAGATAAAGAGTAAAGGAAAATGTTTATTGAATGGAAAAGTACATGCAGAAAGGCGCATGGGGCTAGCTCAGAGAGAGAGCCCCTCCTTTGGTAAGTGTCAATTCTTTTTAAAGGTACAGTTTTCCAGGTGTTCGTCTCCCTTCGGGCCAGTCACCTTCCTTTGTCCCCTCTGGTTAATTTGTCTCAGGCCCCTCCCCTGGGGTGTGAACGCACACCCTAACCAAGCTGTATCTTGAAGTGAAGTCTTCTGAGAGAAGCAAGACTCGTTATGGCCTGAATTATGCTCTGACTGACCTCAAGCGACCTTTCTGCACATGTGTAGTGTCTCCATTAATAGACAAGGGTTTTTTCCTTTGTCCTTGCCATGATTATTCCCTTAAGGTAAGAAACAAAGACTGGCTATTTACCCTGTATTTGTTGGCTATAGATTCCTCAACTGGAGCCGAGCTATCTCTTATCTCAGGAAATGCAGAGAGAAGGGTGACTGATTGTAGCTTTCTGATCTGGAGCCCATCTGTCTCCTACATAAAAATTGCATTTTATTAGGGAAAAAGAAATTCAGTCTGACTTACAGGTGGCTGTTTACAAATGAAAAAAGTGATTTTTAAAATAAGGGGAGAGGTTTATGGAAAGTGGACCCCAAGAAAAGAGGTCCCAAAGGGTAGGTCTTTCTATGATCTGTAGCAGTGTGTCATTTGACTTCTGTCAGTGCTGTTGCTTGACTTTGGGGAGCATGTGATGAGGTGTTTCAAAGGGATCTAATTCCTCTTTGTCCCCCTTCTGTGCTGGATTCCATGGGATGTCCACTTTTTGGTCCATGTAGAGCAATGATAACACCTCCAGAGCTGTAATCCCTGGAGCCAGCCTGGTTCTCTTCCTATTTGCTGCACTTGGGAGACCTCATTGGAAGAAGGGAAGAGAATGGCCAATCTTTGATTGCATTTGGTGTCTCAGATCCTACACAGAGCTGCCTTCAACCTGTCTTCCTGTTCAGAACCCTCAGCTATTCCTGTTGTTACTGCTTTTACCACAACCTTCAGGGGTGTGTGTAACAGGAATGTGGTTTGGATCTTCTGTGATTGTAACTCAGGAAGCCTGTAAGGACAGTGGACTCTGAGATCTTCTCTTCAATCCCGTCTTGCATATATGAATCAGGCACCAGGTTCCTTCCATCCATGCTCATACTGTACAAAATGACCCATGCTCTTCCACTGAACCACATTTTCAGACACAACTTCAATTGATATGTGGGAGGGTGGTACTTGGGAAACCATGTATAGGTGAGATGGCTGAATAAG